>CM067300.1:43539466-43836966 GCA_034231615.1 Meghimatium bilineatum
ATATATATATATATATATATATATATATATATATATATATATATATATATATATATATATATATATATATATATATATATATATATATATACTATATATAATTTTATAATTCTCTGAGAAGCTTTAACGGCCCGGTAGACATGTTTCCGCGTCACGGCTCGAAGCCAGAAGCACTGGTCTTGAACACCATATTGTATATAATACACTGTGGAATTAATGTCTCATAAAACAATTGTAAATGTAAATTTAGTGTATGTAACACTCTGCTGGGAATTGGTTGTCCGTGTGAGCTCTCGTTAAGATCATATTAAGATTACGATATTACTATCATAATATGAACTATTAGGATATGGCCAGAATAGTTTAACGCTTGGGATTTATGTTAAAAGTATTCAGAGGGAATATCATTGGTAACATAAAGTATCATTAGTATTGATCAGTACAACAGATAAATGACTGGAATATATATATATGGACTGTGGTCCGTGCTCATTTGAAAAGTGGGCTAAAGAAAAATGGAAAGGAAAATCGTTAAAGTGGTGGGCATATAATAAGGCAGTACATTGTTGAAGACTTTACTTGAATATGAGTCTCAGTGGAGGATAGAAGGTAGTAGACAGAGAGGGGAGACGTCTAAGAAGTAGGCAGAGAGGGGAGACGTCCAAGAAGTAGGCAGATACGGGAGACAATCAAGAAGTAGGCATAGAGAAGAGGAGAGCAAGAAGTAGGCAAGGGGGACGAGAAAGAAGAAGACAGAGAGGGGAGGCGATCAGGAACTAGGCAAACAAGGGAGACGGTCAAGAAGTATGCAGAGAGGGGAGGCGAGACGGAAGTAGGCAGAGAGTAAAAGCGAGCAAGAAGTAGGCAGAGACGGGAAGCCAGCAAGAAGTAGGCAGAGTGGGGAGACGTCCAAGAAGTAGACAGATACGGGAGACAATCAAGAAGTAAGCATAGAGAAGAGGAGAGCAAGAAGTAGGCAAGGGGGACGAGAAAGAAGAAGACAGAGAGTAAATGCGAGCAAGAAGTAGGCAGAGAAGGGAAGCCAGCAAGAAGTAGGCAGAGTGGGAAGAAAAAGTAGGCCGGGGAATAAAGCATGAATTAGGCAGACAATCAAGAAGTAAGCAGAGAGGCGAGGCAAACTAGAAGAAGGCTGGGGAGGCGAGACAGAAGTAAGCCGTGCAAGCGAGCAATAAGTAGGCAGACATCAGGGCCTTAGATTTGTCTTTATTAAGATTGGAGTGAATCTTTAATACATATTAGTATACCCATTTTCGTGTGATTGTGATCGCTTTTGGAAATTCATTGAGGAGGGGGTGGAGATTTGCCCACTTTGTGGCTTGCTCTCTAATACCACTTGTTATGTTCTAATTTGGTAGGGAGGTGGAGGTTTAAACCACGAAGCCCAAACTCCCTCACTTCGAGCATAGCAGTTGTGCCACGTACAAAGGTTATATGAGATGCGCCAAATAATCTTATCAGAGTGCATCCCCAAAGTAAAGGAACAGGAGATAATTTAAATATCCAACATCTCATGTGGAAACAACACGTGTTAGTGTTGTACTTTGTCTTGGAAACAATATAAATAACCATTTTTGCACATAACATAAAATACAAGTACACATACGAATCATCGAGGAATTATTGATAAGAATCATGAAAATGTAGATGAGATTTTAACTGTGTCTGCTCAGATGACACCAATTCGCCTTGCAGTTTTAATCAGCCCGTGATTTTAACAAATTATACCACTAAGCATCCCCAAATGAGCATGGTTAAAATTCGAAAAAATAACTTGTTGACTTAGGGCTAAATGGTGCTGAACGGATCCAGTTCAAATCTCGTTTGCTTTTTCTGAATTTCCTTTTCACAAATAAATCGTTATTTCTTGAGATATTATTTAAACATGTATCGAGATATGCAGATTACATTGTTCTTATTGCCACACGTGAGAAAAATCAACAAGAACTAAACAACATAGAAGTGTCAGTAAGAAAAGAAAAAGGCGGTTCCAGAAGTCAGAAGTGGTAGTTCTTACTAAGAAACAAAATCCCTTAGCATGCAATGGCAAAGTGAATAACTCAATTCTCAAACAGACTCACCATTTCAAATATTTAGGAATAACAATGACATCAGATAAATGAACTTACCAAAGATAGAAACAGAATATTACAGGCAAAGGCAGAATTGTGGAAACTATGAAGAATATACTGTGTTCATTTCAACAATGGTGAGGAAAATAGTTCTTCTGGGCTACTAACACCGATACTAAAATATGGATGCGAGTCTTAGACAATAAATAAACATGTTAATAGACAGCATTAGATGCAGTAGAAATGTCGTTCTATAGAAGAATAATGAGATTATCACGGGCTGTTCTATAGAAGAATAATGAGATTATCACGGGCTGTTCTATAGAAGAATAATGAGATTATCACGGGCTGTTCTATAGAAGAATAATGAGATTATCACGGGCTGTTCTATTGAAGAATAATGAGATTATCACGGGCTGTTCTATAGAAGAATAATGAGATTATCACGGGCTGTTCTATAGAAGAATAATGAGATTATCACGGGCTGTTCTATAGAAGAATAATGAGATTATCACGGGCTGTTCTATAGAAGAATAATGAGATTATCACGGGCTGTTCTATAGAAGAATAGTGAGATTATCACGGGCTGTTCTATAGAAGAATAATGAGATTATCACGGGCTGTTCTATAGAAGAATAATGAGATTATCACGGGCTGTTCTATAGAAGAATAATGAGATTATCACGGGCTGTTCTATAGAAGAATAATGAGATTATCACGGGCTGTTCTATAGAAGAATAATGAGATTATCTCGGGCTGTTCTATAGAATAATAATGAGATTATTACGGGCTGTTCTATTGAAGAATAATGAGATTATCATTGGCTGTTCTATAGAAGAATAATGAGATTATCACGGACTGTTCTATGGAAGAATAATGAGACTATCACTGGCTGTTCTATAGAAGAATAATGAGATTATCACGGGCTGTTCTATAGAAGAATAAAGAGATTATCACGAGTCGTTCTATAGAAGAATAATGAGATTATCACGGGCTGTTCTATAGAAGAATAATGAGATTATCACGGGCTGTTCTATAGAAGAATAATGAGATTATCACGGGCTGTTCTATAGAAGAATAATGAGATTATCACGAGTCGTTCTATAGAAGAATAATGAGATTATCACCGGCTGTTCTATAGAAGAATAATGAGATTATCACGGGCTGTTCTATAGAAGAATAATGAGATTATCACGGGCTGTTCTATAGAAGAATAATGAGATTATCACGGGCTGTTCTATAGAAGAATAATGAGATTATCACGGGCTGTTCTATAGAAGAATAATGAGATTATCACGGGCTGTTCTATAGAAGAATAATGAGATTATCACGGGCTGTTCTATAGAAGAATAATGAGATTATCACGGGCTGTTCTATAGAAGAATAATGAGATTATCACGGGCTGTTCTATAGAAGAATAATGAGATTATCTCGGGCTGTTCTATAGAATAATAATGAGATTATTACGGGCTGTTCTATTGAAGAATAATGAGATTATCATTGGCTGTTCAATAGAAGAATAATGAGATTATCACGGACTGTTCTATGGAAGAATAATGAGACTATCACTGGCTGTTCTATAGAAGAATAATGAGATTATCACGGGCTGTTCTATAGAAGAATAATGAGATTATCACGAGTCGTTCTATAGAAGAATAATGAGATTATCACGGGCTGTTCTATAGAAGAATAATGAGATTATCACGGGTTGTTCTATAGAAGAATAATGAGATTATCACGGGCTGTTCTATAGAAGAATAGTGAGATTATCACGGGCTGTTCTATAGAAGAATAATGAGATTATCACGGGCTGTTCTATAGAAGAATAATGAGATTATCACGGGCTGTTCTATAGAAGAATAGTGAGATTATCACGGGCTGTTCTATAGAAGAATAATGAGATTATCACGGGCGGTTCTATAGAAGAATAATGAGATTATCACGGGCTGTTCTATAGAAGAATAATGAGATTATCACGGGCTGTTCTATAGAAGAATAATGAGATTATCACGGGCTGTTCTATAGAAGAATAATGAGATTATCACGAGCTGTTCTATAGAAGAATAATGAGATTATCACGGGCTGTTCTATAGAAGAATAATGAGATTATCACGGGCTGTTCTATAGAAGAATAATGAGATTATCACGGGCTGTTCTATAGAAGAATAATGAGATTATCACGGGCTGTTCTATAGAAGAATAATGAGATTATCACGGGCTGTTCTATAGAAGAATAATGAGATTATCACGGGCTGTTCTATAGAAGAATAATGAGATTATCACGGGCTGTTCTATAGAAGAATAATGAGATTATCACGGGCTGTTCTATAGAAGAATAATGAGATTATCACGGGCTGTTCTGTAGAATAATAATGAGATTATCACGGATTGTTCTATAGAAAAACAATGAGATTATTACGAGCTGTTCTATAGAAGAAGAATGAGATTATCACGTGCTGTTCTATAGAACAATAATGAGATTATCACGGTCTGTTCTATAGAAGAATAATGAGATTATCACGGGCTGTTCTATAGAAGAATAATGAGATTATCACGGGCTGTTCTATAGAAGAATAATGAGATTATCACGGGATGTTCTATAGAAGAATAATGAGATTATCACGGGCTGTTCTATAGAAGAATAATGAGATTATCACGGGCTGTTCTATAGAAGAATAATGAGATTATCACGGCAGTTCTATAGAATAATAATGAGATTATCACGGGCTGTTCTATACAAGAATAATGAGATTATCACGGGCTGTTCTATAGAAGAATAATGAGATTATCACGGGCTGTTCTATAGAAGAATAATGAGATTATCACGGGCTGTTCTATAGAAGAATAATGAGATTATCACGAGCTGTTCTATAGAAGAATAATGAGATTATCACGGGCTGTTCTATAGAAGAATAATGAGATTATCACGGGCTGTTCTATAGAAGAATAATGAGATTATCACGGGCTGTTCTATAGAAGAATAATGAGATTATCACGGGCTGTTCTATAGAAGAATAATGAGATTATCACGGGCTGTTCTATAGAAGAATAATGAGATTATCACGGGCTGTTCTATAGAAGAATAATGAGATTATCACGGGCTGTTCTATAGAAGAATAATGAGATTATCACGGGCTGTTCTATAGAAGAATAATGAGATTATCACGGGCTGTTCTATAGAAGAATAATGAGATTATCACGGGCTGTTCTGTAGAATAATAATGAGATTATCACGGGCTGTTCTATAGAAAAATAATGAGATTATCACGGGCTGTTCTATAGAAAAATAATGAGATTATCACGAGTCGTTCTATAGAAGAATAATGAGATTATCATGGGCAGTTCTATGTAATAATCATGAGAGTATCATTGGCAGTCCCATATAAGAATCATGAGATTATTATGGAGAGTTATATAGGAGTATCATAAGAGTATCATGGAAAGTTCTATAGAAGAAACATGAAAGTATCATGGACTGCTAGAAAACTTAACGAGTTGATGATGAAAGAGTCAAATGCGAGACCGAGGTACGGGGTTTCTTAATAATATAACATTTAGTATACAAGAAGCAAGCCAACATGCGGGTATCTCTCCACATCGAATTTCTCTTTTAGAAAAGGCCACAAAACATCGAAAACAACAGCAGAAATTATTCACAAAAATTAGACAATGACTATATTTATTTAGGTAAATGCCCCCCCCCCCAACCACCACCCATTTTTACCTAACTGATGATTTTATCTAAGTCCCTGATGTCAGTACATTACTAGACGTTATCCTGAGTTGTTTATTCCCTGATATCAAAACATTACTATACGGTATCATGAGCTGTTTAATCTCTGATATCAACACATTACTAGACGGTATCATGAGTTGTTTAATCTCTGATATCAACATATTACTTTATGTCATCTTGAGATGTTTAATGTCTGATATCAACACATTATTTATGTCATCTTGAGATGTTTAATGTCTGATATCAACACATTATTTATGTCATCTTGAGATGTTTAATGTCTGATATCAACACATTATTTATGTCATCTTGAGATGTTTAATGTTTGATATCAACACATTACTTTATGTCATCTTGAGATGTTTAATGTCTGATATCAACATGTCATCTTGAGATGTTTAATGTCTGATATCAACACATTATTTATGTCATCTTGAGATGTTTAATGTCTGATATCAACACATTATTTATGTCATCTTGAGATGTTTAATGTCTGATATCAACACATTACTTTATGTCATCCCTGATATCAGCACAATACTAGACGTTATCCTGCGCTGTTTAATTTCCCACACATCAATAAACAGTTGTATAGATGAGTCCACATCAAGAAACAAAACATATCGATCGATTAATTTTTATCTGAGCGGGGAAACTGCGTCCTGATTAACTGCATTATTTCTCTAGTGACAATATTTGCACAAATCTACGGGTCCCCATTCAATGACACAGAACTGTATAATTCCAATGCAGGCAGTTATTCCTGGCTTCATCTGCCGTTGTCCACATAACAAACAATAACAAGCATTTAGCAAATAATTTCTGACATGTTGTGTTTAAGCAGCGGTTTGTCGATACACAAGACAAAACAATAATGAAACTTCTGCGCTTGTTGATCTGACCGTTAGGCCATTTGTTTATATGTTTGTCTTACCAGAAATTATCCCAACTTCAATACTATATCTTCTGTCAGATTACAGTTTCTCTGTCAGATTACAGTTTCTCTGTCAGATTACAGTTTCTCTGTCAGATTACAGTTTCTCTGTCAGATTACAGTTTCTCTGTCAGATTACAGTTTCTCTGTCAGATTACAGTTTCTCTGTCAGATTACAGTTTCTCTGTCAGATTACAGTTTCTCTGTCAGATTACAGTTTCTCTGTCAGATTACAGTTTCTCTGTCAGATTACAGTTTCTCTGTCAGATTACAGTTTCTCTGTCAGATTACGGTTTCTCTGTCACATTACGGTTTCTCTGTCAGATTACGGTTTCTCTGTCAGATTACAGTTTCTCTGTCAGATTACAGTTTCTCTGTCAGATTACAGTTTCTCTGTCAGATTACAGTTTCTCTGTCAGATTACGGTTTCTCTGTCACATTACGGTTTCTCTGTCAGATTACGGTTTCTCTGTCAGATTACAGTTTCTCTGTCAGATTACAGTTTCTCTGTCAGATTACAGTTTCTGTCAGATTACAGTTTCTCTGTCAGATTACAGTTTCTCTGTCAGATTACAGTTTCTCTGTCATATTACGGTTTCTCTGTCAGATTACGGTTTCTCTGTTAGATTACAGTTTCTCTGTCAGATTACATTTTCTCTGTCAGATTACAGTTTGTCTGTCAGATTACAGTTTCTCTGTCAGATTACAGTTTCTCTGTCAGATTACAGTTTCTCTGTCAGATTACAGTTTCTCTGTCAGATTACAGTTTCTCTGTCAGATTACAGTTTCTCTGTCAGATTACAGTTTCTCTGTCAGATTACAATTTATCTGTCAGATTACAGTTTCTCTGTCAGATTACAATTTATCTGTCAGATTACAGTTTCTCTGTCAGATTACAATTTATCTGTCAGATTACAGTTTCTCTGTCAGATTACAGTTTCTCTGTCAGATTACAGTTTCTCTGTCAGATTACAGTTTCTCTGTCAGATTACAGTTCTCTGTCAGATTACAGTTTCTCTGTCAGATTACAGTTTCTCTGTCAGATTACAGTTTCTCTGTCAGATTACAGTTCTCTGTCAGATTACAGTTTCTCTGTCAGATTACAGTTTCTCTGTCAGATTACAGTTTCTCTGTCAGATTACAGTTTCTCTGTCAGATTACAGTTTCTCTGTCAGATTACAGTTTCTCTGTCAGATTACGGTTTCTCTGTCAGATTACGGTTTCTCTGTCAGATTACGGTTTCTCTGTCAGATTACAGTTTCTCTGTCAGATTACGGTTTCTCTGTCAGATTACAGTTTCTCTGTCAGATTACAGTTTCTCTGTCAGATTACAGTTTCTCTGTCAGATTACAGTTTCTCTGTCAGATTACAGTTTCTCTGTCAGATTACAGTTTCTCTGTCAGATTACAGTTTCCCTGTCAGATTACAGTTTCTCTGTCAGATTACAGTTTATCTGTCAGATTACAGTTTCTCTGTCAGATTACAGTTTCTCTGTCAGATTACGGTTTCTCTTTCAGATTACAGTTCTCTGTCAGATTACAGTTTCTCTGTCAGATTACAGTTTCTCTGTCAGATTACAGTTTCTCTGTCAGATTACAGTTTCTCTGTCAGATTACAGTTTCTCTGTCAGATTACAGTTTCTCTGTCAGATTACAGTTTCTCTGTCAGATTACAGTTTCTCTGTCAGATTACAGTTTCTCTGTCAGATTACAGTTTCTCTGTCAGATTACAGTTTCTCTGTCAGATTACATTTTATTAGACTAATATCGATTCACGGTTTAAATGGGAATTGAAATCGACAGTTGTGATATGCTTCGTAGTGTAGTGTCACTTATTGTAATGAGGCTTGTTCATAGAATACATGAAACAAATTGTTGTGAATCATTTAACCCGTTCTATCTCATTGTCACCCAATAACTGTCACGTTCTATCTCATTGTCACCCAATAACTGTCACGTTCTATCTCATTGTCACCCAATAACTGTCACGTTCTATCTAATTGTCACCCAATAACTGTCACGTTCTATCTCATTGTCACCCAATAACTGTCACGTTCTATCTCATTGTCACCCAATAACTGTCACGTTCTATCTCATTGTCACCCAATAACTGTCACGAATACAAGGACATCTCCAAAATGTGAAATGGAAATTCGAAAAGGTGGCAGTTAGCAAGATGAAATAGTTGCAGGAATATGTGGGTGTCAAGAAGATGAAATTAAAGTAAGAACATGACATGTGGGTGTCAAGAAGATGGAATGAAAGTAAGAACTTGACATGTGGGTGTCAAGAAGATGAAATTAAAACAAGAACATGACATGTGGGTGTCAAGAAGATGGAATATTTAAAGTACGAACATTAAATGTTGGTTTCAAGAAGATGGAATGAAAGTAAGAACTTGACATGTGGGTGTCAAGAAGATGGAATGAAAGTAAGAACTTGACATGTGGGTGTCAAGAAGATGGAATAATTAAAGTACGAACATTAAATGTTGGTTTCAAGAAGATGGAATGAAAGTAAGAACTTGACATGTGGGTGTCAAGAAGATGGAATGAAAGTAAGAACTTGACATGTGGGTGTCAAGAAGATGAAATTAAAATAAGAACATGCCATGTGGGTGTCAAGAAGATGAAATAAAAATAAGAACATGACATGTGGGTGTCAAGAAGATGAAATAATGAAAGTAAGAACATGAAATGTGGGTGTCAGGAAGATGAAATGAAAGTAAGAACATATGGGTGTCGACAAGATAAAAAGGAAGTAAGAATGTGTGAAGGTTAAGATGTAATGAAAGCAACAACATACGGGGGCCAAGAACATGTGATCATCATACAAATGTGGAAATGAAGTAGTGAAGATGTAGTCAAGAGTATATAAGATTCAAGATGATGACTAGGTTGTCAAGAACATGAGCAATTAAAGAGAAACCAAGGAGTTTGCCGCTAAGAAACATTGGTTTCAAAAAGAAAAGACGTTAACGATTCTGTTCTATCTTCTAGAACCTAAGGGATAGGAAAATACGACACGTTGGCAAAATGTGGTTTGCCAAGCCATTCCTCTGGTCCGCTAGGGCGATATAAAAGTAATATATGCACTGATCCCCTAGATAACTATAATATATGCACTGACCCCCTAGATAACTATAATATATGCACTGATCCCCTAGATAACTATAATACATGCACTGACCCCCTAGATAACTATAATATATGCACTGACCCCCTAGATAACTATAATATATGCACTGACCCCCTAGATAACTATAATATATGCACTGACCCCCCAAATAAACTGTAATATATGCACTGACCCCCTAGATAACTATAATGTATGCACTGACCCCCCAAATAAACTGTAATATATGCACTGACCCCCTAGATAACTATAATATATGCACTGACCCCCTAGATAACTATAATATATGCACTGACCCCCTAGATAACTATAATATATGCACTGACCCCCAAATAAACTGTAATAAATGCACTGACCCCCTAGATAACTATAATATATGCAGTGACCCCCTAGATAACTATAATATATGCACTGACCCCCTAGATAACTATAATATATGCACTGATCCCCTAGATAACTATAATATATGCACTGACCCCCTAGATAACTATAACATATGCAGTGACCCCCAAATAAACTGTAATATATGCACTGACCCCCTAGATAACTATAATATATGCACTGACCCCCTAGATAACTATAATATATGCACTGACCCCCTAGATAACTATAATATATGCACTGACCCCCTAGATAACTATAATTTATGCACTGACCCCCTAGATAACTATAATATATGCACTGACCCCCTAGATAACTATAATATATGCACTGATCCCCTAGATAACTATAATATATGCACTGTCCCCCTTTATAACAGTAAAATATGCACTGACCCCCTAGAAAACTATAATATATGCACTGACCCCATAGATAACTATAATATATGCACTAACCCCCTAGATAACTATAATATATGCACTGATCCCTTCGTTTATTATAATATATACCTCCTAGCTAATAAAACGCCATATGCAGCTCTTGTCTTTGTAACGTGTGCTTTGCCGAACATTGTACTCACTGCCAATACGTATCACTTTCGTTCTGTGATGTCAGCATCTACTATAATCATGTTCAGATTGTCTTCGATACCCTGTGTTTATCGTATTCTTGGTCTGTCTCCTGTTTGTAATCCACGGGACTAATAGCTTATAGGTTCCATGATCACATGATAAGAGCCCAATGTTGCCACAGAGAACCAAACATTTGCCGGCCTCTGATCTATAAGAAAGAAGGCCGTAGGTATGTCATAAAACGATGTTACCTTACAACGATCTTTTACCTTTTTCCGTGTGGAATCCATTACTTTTCACGAGATATGTTTGTGACGAATTTTGAATAATGAATAACCCCTAAGGGGGTGGGAATTCGCGCCAATATTTTTTGCTAAATTCCTTTTACTAAATTTAATGTGATAGTTTGACCCCCCCCCCCCCCTTTCCAATAATATACAGGCGTGATGCTTGATTGAGCACAAGCTAATGTGTGGTCAACAATTTGATACCAAGTGGTATGTTCTGACATACCCTGTCATTTATTCGTATTGATAAAAAACTGAAGATAAAATGCAGGATTTGAACCATGTCCCATTCATACGACGCATATTCGACTAGCAGCTCATTGTTAGATAAATTTGTTAAAGACAGGCAGAAGAGACTGGTAACGTGCCATCATTTATCGCATCTTCTGTCGAACACCCCACTGTCCAAGCCACAGTTCTCACGCGCTCAACAAAAGTCGCGTTGTTGCAGCATATTCTTAATTACTTATCTCCCCCTCACACACCTCACACACCGGCGGCATCAATCGATACGTAACCGTATCAGACTCACCTTGATAACAAAGAATTCACGTTGCATCATTCCGTGCGTGGCATATACCTCGTAAGGATGATTGATTCTTGTAACACCATCAAAGGATATTTCTAACCTAAAACTTCATCAGTGTATTTGGCTGTAAGATTTATTATTTTACCTAAGTGTGTTTTTATCTCAAAATTTGTTACTAAGCTGAGACAATAAACGTACCATTTTGTATGGGTCTTACATTACCGCGATAATTGCCAAATATACTTCAGTAATTGGACATGTGATTACAGGTATGAGATACTAATTGTGAATATGTGAGTCAAACGTAAACATAAGGTCAGGCATGTCCGTGATTGTAGGTGTAGCGTTTTTTTCACAAGTATTTATTTGTTGTTTGGTATTGATGTGATATTTAAATAACTCAAGTGTTCGTTATATAATTACAAATGGCTCAAGATAGTGATGAGGCTATTGATGGAGAATAGTGGAATATGATTGGTTATCTATCTTTTCGCTAAGCCCTTTGTTGCCTTCAATCACCAGGGGTAGAGGTTTTTCTGGAGATGACCCTCTTGTGTGTTGAGTATATTGTGAAGTTTGTCGCCTCTTTTATTTCGGTGGTACATCGTTTTTGTTGTCGGCCTCTAGGTCTGCCTTCACTATATCTGTGTAGCATAGCTTAATGTGGTATGCTGTCTTATGGTAGTTTGCTGATGTGTACAAACCATTTTATCTGTTGTCTCTTAATATATTCCAATGTTGGAATGGTACCGGTTCCTTGCCTAATGCCTTCATTTCTCACTCTTGTCTCTTAGCGATATTCCTAGGATTCTGCTCAAGCATGCCATTTCATCTGTCACAAGTTTACTATTGTCTTGTGCTGTCATGTCCATCTTTGGCTTTGGTAACACAGCGTTGGTATAATAATTGTTTTGAATAGTGTTATTTTGGTGTTTAAATCTACTTTTTTGTTTCTGAAGATTGGTGTCATTTGTCCTAGGGCTTGGTATGCTTTACTGTATCTATTGTGTATTTCTTTGCTGTATATGATTGTGTTTCGTTTAATTTTGATCTTGTATTTACATGAAAATATGTGTATTTCTATTGTGATAATGTCTGCCAATGTAGTAAATAGGTTATCAATAGCCCTATAACCAAGTGGTTAACGATCAATTTCCAGTTTAGCTGAAATGTATGCGGCTATGAATGTTGATTCAATGCACCGTAATGGTCACCGTATCTTCTGGGTTTAAAAAAGCAGTAGTCGTGACACTGCCCAAATTATCTTTAGATATGCAATTTAACCATCTGTCATCAGATGGTACCCGGTTACAGCATTTATTACTCTTTAAGATGTGTTTCCCACTTGTAGCAATCACCACCGCCAGCTGACTTGCTGTGGATGTATGTGTAATAGTTAGTGGGTAGACTTAATTTCCTTACTTTAGTAGCGACATTATAGGTCATGAGAGGAATTCTTGTCTAACACTACATTTCCCTATACAGTTAAGTGATCCTTAGAACTGCAATATTTTATAATTGTAATTAAAAACAATCGGTTGCATGTCATATTCAGGCCATAACTATCAAACTAGCATTTTTCGGCTGTGGTCATATTCTAGGTAATATAAATACGTTCAGTAGTTTGTCATTACTTTCTGAACTGCCTGGGTGCATAATTGCTTGTTGCGGGTTTCGAATCCGGCACCTTGAACGCTACATACGCGTCTGTGTCACTCTACCATAGTCGGAGGTGACGGCCGGAAGGTATCTTATATTACAATTATAATTGTAATAATAAGAATAAATCTGGTAATCCAAAAGGGTTGTAGACGGAAATTAGAACCATCAGCATACAATTCTCACCAATCACCTATTTCCACAGCCCGCTGGATCAGCAATCAGCCAACCCATTTCCTTAACAACCAACCCATTTCCTCAACCCGCTGGATCAGCAACCAACCATCTAACCCATTTCCTTAGCAACGAACCAACCAACCCATTTCCTCAGCCGTACGGACGGTCTTTTATTTCTGCATGTTTTCTCGTTAGGGAATTCAGGACGGATGTTTTCGTTGTTCCATAAATGCCACCTGCCCTTCTGTCGGTACATGTACAGGGTAAGTCGTTTTTTTTTTTAAATCCGCCCTTTTAAATTTAAACATCGGTACCATACGGAGAATGTGAACTAATCTCGCCCTGACTATTCATTGACGTTATCAAAGCCAAAATGTTATGTTGCAATCACTTTATTCTTCTTCTATTCTCAACTGTTCCCTGTAGCACAATCTGTGAAAGTGAGCTGTGTTTCTCTCTCTGCATGTCTAAACCATGTTATATCATACGTTGTTTCATCACAATCTGGACCTTTCTTTCTGACCACTTGCAATATATGAAGCATATTCTATGTATATTTCCTATTACCTGTTTTTAAACTTTTAGACACTACTTAAACACTTCATCGCATTGCCTGTACTTTGTGTATAGTTCCTTTTTAAAACCACAAGCATGGCCAATCGAGTTTCTTTTTTTTTGTGTAAGGACCTAACCGTCTTCCTGGATTACTTTACTTTAATGTGTTTTACTTTACTGTAATTTATTGTACGCATATATAGTTATATAATTATACGCTTATATTAATGTACCCGTGCCGGTATATAAGACTGTTGTTAAGTTAGCTAAAAGGTGCTAAGGATACGTTAAATACTTCACTGAAAGCTGATAACATAAAACATGATACATGGGAAGATGTTGCATGAAATATAGCTACATGACGTCCTATAGTAAAAGGAAGACTCATCATCTTGTGGAAAGATGCAAAATGCAGCAGTTCAACAGCGGAGAGTAGCTAGAAAGGCACTGGTAGATCAAATAGCGTTTGCGAGTATCATCCTATGCACGGTTTGTTCAAGTACCTTTGCGGTCGTGCTAGGGATTATTAGTCAACTGCGAATTCATAGTGAACGCCCATCTAACTGAAATTTCATAAGGTGGATATAACTAATTGTTATCAAAATCCCATGCAATGGACCAACAACTATGTGCGTGTGTATCAAGAAATCTATATTTTGATAATTTATATATATATATATATATTTTTTCAATCTCGAAAGTACATCAAGTTTTCTTAACAATTTTCCTCTTGTTTAAATTGATGAAAATAGTCAGTCATGCTTTGGAAGCGACGACAACAGGTTTAAACCCTTTGAACGTCATTATAAGCTTACACGCGCGAATGAAACACATTCAAGTGATTGTGCGGAACTTCATCCTTTGCAAGCATAATATAAATAACCAAATGGCCAGAGGGTGTCCGACAAAGTGGATGGTGCCGCAGTAACCTAATGAACAAATAGTAATGCAAAATGATGTAAAAAGGTTACTAAAACACTTACCTAGCCTATTAATAAAAATATATTTTTAAGAAAAAAAACAAAAAACATACAATAAAACTAAACAGGACAATTCTCAACGTATCGGCTCAAATTGAACCTTTTTCAAGAGACAAACAACAGAAAACGACAAAATAAAAAAATAAATAGATGTCTATATTTCATCAAGCCCTCGTCTCCATAATAGCGCAGGGATGGCAACGCATCTAGTCAAAGTGAAAATGCGTGCATTCATTATAAAAAAAACCGAAAGTGGGAAATTAGAGACACTATAGATGAGTGCAAGAATAATAAAAGAAAAAGATAAGAAAAATACCCATTTTGTCACTCTATCAGACAGGCAGGTTTTAAGAACATAGTCACAACAGGCACGACTGAAGGGAACAGAGACAGATGGGGACGTGAGAAAATATTCATGTGACAACCTAGCAAGGCTTGGAAACAATGATGAGGTTGTGTGGTGGTGGGGTGAGTGGGTTTGGGGAAGGAAGGATAGAAGAAGAATCAACATTTGAAAACGCATGGAATGAATGTGAAACCAAATATAGACATAAACATATATATAAAACCAAACCTAAACATACATAGAAATGTAAACACACACCAAGAGTCAAGAAATAAAAACATAACAAGATGGACACAGATGTGTGAAGGATACCCACACAAAATGCACAGGCATGTAAATGTATCCACACACAGGAAAGGGCTCACACCAGAATAGGTATACACATTGACACAGAATGGAGATACGTGCATTAACATAAAAAAGCGCTCACATAAATATACATATATATATGTATACACAAATATGAACATTCATGCACATAAACACTTTCTCGTATAAATAATAACATGAACATTCATACACATAGAAACATATACATATATTAATGTAAATATAAACGTTCGTTCACATAAAGATAATGCTATAACAACTGCATATGTATACATACAAATGTGTGGCCCAAAGTAATTGTGTGGATACATAGAACCATGTAAAACGAAATGCATATACAAATAACTATATATGTGTGGGCACCCATCGAAGAGACAACTGCAATAAAAACGAGGAAATCAAAATCTAAATATGTAAATGATTTAACAATAACAAAATGGCAGAGTACAAAATAATCACATATTGACATACACAAACGAAAGAAGACATAAAGGAATTATATAGAAGAACGGCAAACACAAAAATAATAATTATTCACGAAAGTGTACAAAGACAAATAATTACAAGAATCAGTGCAATACGGGAGTAGAGGGTATAAAGAAAAGGTGGGTAACTCAAACAAAACGGTGATTAATGTTCATTCCGTTTGGTTGCAAGACTCCCATATGACAAATGAGACGATATTCCAAGGACTGACGTTGCCGGTCACCGGTATAACAACGTAACAAACCGGTTACAGAGACATCAGAGCTACCATGATGAGACGGGCTGTTAAAATGATTAGCCACTGGGGAGCCACGATGATTCGTGATATCTCTCAAATGTTCGGCGAATCTATCAGCTAAACGTCTACCAGTCTCACCAATATACTTCATATCACAACGCTTACATATGATAGAGTATATTAAGTTACGGGACACACATGAAAAAGAATCATGAATATCAAAGTGTGATTTAGGAAACTGTAAAATAGGAGTGAGAATAACAAAAGGGCAAGTCAAACAATTTCGATGACAAGGGACAGTTCCTAGTTGACCTGCAGAAGTGCGCAGACGAGAATGAACTAAGAGATCCCGAAGGTTTCTGTCCCTCCGAAAAGCGACTAGTGGAAGAGAGGGAAATGCAGGACTGGAGATGGGATCTAACTGGAGGATAGAGAAATGTCGTAATAGGATACGTAGTGCCGGCATATTATGAGGATGAAAAGTGATAGCCAGTATTGGGCGATCAGAGGTATGTTTAATAGATGGTGCGAGGGCCACTGAGCGGGAAATAGTACGAACACGTTGTAAAGCTGATGACAGAATATCATCAGGGTATAAGCGACGGCGAAAAAAATCCAGCATCTTAAGAGATTGAACCTGAAAATCTACATCGTCTTGGCAGAGACGACGAAGACGAAGCAGCTGAGAGAAAGGGAGGGCATGCCGACAAGACCTTGGGTGAGATGATGTATAAAGAACAAAACTATGAGAGGCCGTAGGCTTATAATGTATAGAAGTGGTAAGGGATGTGGATCCTATGGAAACACAAATGTCAAGGAAGTTTACAGAGGTGGAGGAAATAAGAGAAGTAAATTTAATAGCTGGATGGAAACCACTCACAAAGTCAATGAAAAGGTTGAGGTTATCAAGAGAAACACAGCTCACTTTCATGCGTTTTCAAATGTTGATTCTTCTTCTATCCTTACTTCCCCAAACCCACTCACCCCACCACCACACAACCTCATCGTTACTCATCTATCATTGTCATATGCCATTCTTGTTGGCGTATGTGACCATGGTTCTCTGTTCACAGTATTGTTCTCAGGATCGTTGTTTCCAAGCCTTGCTAGGTTGTCACATGAATATTTTCTCACGTCCCCATCTGTCTCTGTTCCCTTCAGTCGTGCCTGTTGTGACTATGTTCTTAAAACCTGCCTGTCTGATAGAGTGACAAAATGGGTATTTTTCTTATCTTTTTCTTTTATTATTCTTGCACTCATCTATAGTGTCTCTAATTTCCCACTTTCGGTTTTTTTTATAATGAATGCACGCATTTTCACTTTGACTAGATGCGTTGCCATCCCTGCGCTATTATGGAGACGAGGGCTTGATGAAATATAGACATCTATTTATTTTTTTATTTTGTCGTTTTCTGTTGTTTGTCTCTTGAAAAAGGTTCAATTTGAGTCGATACGTTGAGAATTGTCCTGTTTAGTTTTATTGTATGTTTTTTGTTTTTTTTTCTTAAAAATATATTTTTATTAATAGGCTAGGTAAGTGTTTTAGTAACCTTTTTACATCATTTTGCATTACTATCCTTTGCAAGCGTAAGAAAGAAATCGGCCACTCAAGATCGCTTAAAATGGAAGCGCTTTCGTAGCATATGTGCATTTGGTTCAGTAGCGCATTTACATACATAGTCGCGTATTCTTATGGTCGCTTGTAGTTGCTTCCAGTGGACGGGAGCCATAACTGTCAGGTCGAAGCGGCAAGTAATTTTTATAGAATTGTTATCTTGTAACTATCTGTAAGAACAGGACCACGAAAAACAAAATCCAGCTTCTTCTCCTAGGTTCATATTATTAGTAATACAGCTTTTAATTGAAGTTACCTCTGAAGTTAGATGTCTCGGGCCTGTGGGGAAAATACAACTGCGCATTGACGCAAACGACACTACACATTTTTATTCTCTGGACTAAATTCTGCTTGAAAACTAGAATTACCATTTGTCTTGATACAGGAGCGATCCATGAAAGTATGAGATTATTTAAATGAATACATGATAAATACATGATAAATATAAACAGATATCTATAGCCAAATGAAATAATGAAATAGGGGGAGGGAAGGGTACGGCTTCCAAACTAGAACCGCAGTTATACATCTCTGTACTATTGTACACTACCTGCAACTAATTATAGAAACAGAAACTGCCATGTGGTCAACATGATGTTGATGAACTGCACATAACTTATGTATAGCGTGCTAAAAGCAACCAATCATTATTTATTGTTCTGCCTTATGGTGCGCAGAATCACAATAGGTTCACATGTAATTTCCTGTTAATGTAATTATCATGACGAATACAATTACAGCGTAACCATTCGCGGTATAAGACTTACCGACAAATTCCAAACATGCCTATTGACGTCATGTTTTCGACTATTGCGGTGATTTTCGTATGTTACTATTTATATACTTTGTGTCACATGACAACATCGACAAAGAAAATGCTCGGAACCAATGGAAAATACGATGTCAAAAATTGTTTTGATTCTTTAGGAAGGTCTTATATCGGAGATTGGTCACAGCTAAATTGTGTCTTCTGGTGTAATCAATAAGTCGTCGAGGTCAATGGTTCTCAAACATAATTGTTTGACGCATGATCTGCTTTTAGGACACATTTGCTCTTTCTCTCTCTCTCTCTCTCTCTCTCTCTCTCTCTCTATCTATCTATCTCTCTCTCTATCTTCCTCTCTCCCTACGGTCCCTCCTCCACCCGGAAATCTGAAAAAAGTCCATTGTTTTCTGTATAAGCAACCTACGCTTCACAAGCTTTATTGCAACTTTGTTCTTATTGTGGATTCTGTCTCACAAAAATAGAAATTAGGAGGATGTAGTCCGGAGAGCGGAATGCGTTTCGCTTGGTTTAAAGATGAGCTGCGATATTTATGCATTTCAGCCAGACACATCTGATTTCAGCATGACTTTTTTCGTTACTTTGGAATGGGACTGTGCGAAATGTATTCCAAACCCCAAAAGAGTCTCCTTAGTCGCATTTTATGACGTGTATGGTAAATAATAGTTTGGTCATTCTTTACTCTCATTTTATGCTCCAGCAACATACAGGTGAATAATAATTGTTTATTTTTTAAATAGTTACACTCCAGTCTCTATTAGACAGACTGGTTGCTATTGTTAATGGTTACACTACAATTCCCACTAGAGCGACCAGTTTGTTTTTAATTCTTTTAGAATTTTGTCAATACTGCATTTTACCAGTTCAGGTGTTGCAGGGAGGGGATTGAATTGCTGTGTGATAGAGGCCACATGCTCTTGCTGTCACCACGTCATGTACAGGGTGAGTTTTTTTAAAATTTACCCTGCGACAGAAAAACCCAGTCCTTACTGGGGGATCGAACTCTAGACCTCACTCGTGTGAGACTAGCGGTCTAACCTCTCGGCTATGCGCCACATTAGAGCGACCAGTGACTCTAATTTTAAATTGTTTCCTCGTATCTCGTGACACCCATGCAAGTCTCCTTGGCTCTCAGGTGAGATATGGCCAACGTTAAGAACTGCTGGTCTAGTCAACGATCCAAACAACACCAGTTTATAAAAAAATAACGTTCCTAGAAATATAAAAATCCGTGCTTTTTATCAGTATCTAAGATAATCAAACACAGAATTAAATTAATTGCACGCTGGTCCCTGGCTGATCCGCGCCGGCGTTACTATCAGCAAACACATAGACTATATTGTTGCTACAATAGTTATCATGTTTCAATGTGTGCACACACAGACTTAAGATAAGATCAGGTGTCAACGTCGCTATCCATAATGTCTGTAATAGATCTCTTTTCATTGCTTCTCTTGCTTGGTGGTTAGTCTTTGATACACATAGTTATGTGTCTTCCCCACAATGTATCTTAGTCGCTTTCTTATCTTTATTCTTTCTTCCTTTTTTTTTACAAAGATGAGTTATAATGAGATCCATTCAATATGTACAAGAAATTGTAGATAGGTTATGATGAGATGTATAAATAGGATATCACATATTAGGATATAATATTAAGATAAAACAAGGGATATCAGCTAAATGGTAGGTTCATTACAAGAATCAGTGGTCACATTTTAACGGAACACATCATATAATATTTAATGAAATCAAATTTCGCTAAACATGCATAAACCGCCGCATCCATCGTTATAAAAATAGGAGACATCTGCTCCATGATCCGATATACTATGTGCCACAATGTATTTCAGCGTCTCCAAATGTCTGGTTGGTTGGTTAGTTGCTGATCCAGCAGTCCATGGGCTCATGCCCTTTGATCCAATGACATTAAAATGGCATTATACTGCTGGAAAGCTCCCAATGGCTAATCCGTGCTCTATTCTATTACATTCAAAAAGGAAATCACAAATTCCAGTTAGAAGGTACTGAAACATCGAACTAGCCTCCTAAAGTCAGAAAAAAGTACGTTTAGCTTAAAGAGACTTCAAACAATGAAACATAAAACCTCTGACCTCAATACCACAAGAAAAAGGCTAAACCTTTGTTTAGACAAACAAAAAAGCGAAATATTGTGCTAGAACTAGCACAATGAGATATCTGGGTGTTTTATTTTTGACAGAAGCCTGGGTTTCAGGGAACATGTTGACCACGTTATCATAAGGGCAGGCAAAGGCTTAGCCGCAATGAAGGTTATGGCTGCTGCGCAGTGTGAGCCGATGTTGTTATTTCTTTTGTACCAGGGTTTGGTTGTGGATGTGGTGGAATATGCACTGGCAATTCTGACTCTTAGCCAAACTTAGATCGAAAGACTGGATAAAATCCAGAATGCAGCAATGGGTATAATACTGGGATGCACATGAGACACATCGACAAGAGCTATGCGATACCTATTTGACTGTCCAACAGCTGAGCACAGATTACAGTATTGCCATGCACTGGCGTACCTTCAAACATATAAAGATAAGGAACGTCCGTTGCATTTCGCAATATAGAAAGTTAAAGGCAGCAGACTCAAGAGAGAGGGATCGTGGATGGGACGTTATGAGGATGTCATATAAAGCGTGCGAAGATTGATGGATGTGGTAGGAGGTGCGGAATGTATAAGTCTACCCAAAGATTTCGAAACTTGTTTGAGAATAGTAATATCACTTAGCATGGAATGCAAAGAATGGTGCACCACATCCGTGGAGAAAGAAGTGCAGGCTTTGGTCAGTGAGAATACCAAAGAAGGGGATGTGACTATACACACTGATGGATCTGTGATTAGACATGTTCGCAGTGCTTGGGCCTTCACAGCTCAGTGCGCAGGTAAAACGATCAAGGAGGAGAGTGGTGCCTTTGCGGTCACTACGAGTAGTATGACCATGGAGACTATGGCGGTGACTGGGTATTTGAGTGGGTTAACTAACGTCTGCATCTTGAGTGACTGTGAGTATGATTAAAAAGGTACACGTGGGTCTCGTTCGCGAACAGTGGTTTGAGGCCTTGAGATAGGTGAGATTGAAAGTGGTTGTATTTATTTCCGTGCCAGGACATGTGGGTGTTCGAGGCAATGAAAGAACAGATCAACTGTCATCATACACGATTGTGGCACATGGCGATGGAGCAATGGATCGCGCTGACGTTTTGAACTCCTTAAGAGATATAACACGCGAGAGTGAGACTAATGTGGATGATGATTCCTTTTCAATGGCTAGGATTAAAGATCAGGGTTTGAAATGCGGTTCCCCATCGAGGCCAGAACCTTGAAGTGGTGATGGGGCTTAGTTCAGCCATCAGAGGCTGGAAACTAAGACTGGTCGGGCACTCCCACTCGAGCAGGACCATAGTCCGGCCCAAGTAAGCAGAGTGCTGAAGACGGAGGCAACCAGCCAAAAGGCGCACAGATAATCAGGTTGCCACGCATAAAACACAATGGAAACATGTCTGCATCTAATAAACGTCATGGTGCCTGCCCTGTGGGGGACGTTCAGGCAGGGACGGTGCCGGGCCCTATACCTCGAAAGGGCCCAACCTCAGTTACTGGAAGTCCTTCTCAATTGCCCCGAGGAGCCAGGAGGCAATGGAATAGAGCTACTGGCCAAACAAACAAACGACCAATAAAAATAATGCACTGGAATGCTGAGGGTGTCAATAGTAAAAGAGATGGATACAGCAAAAAATTGGAACTTGAAAATGTCCTCAGTGAAGAACAAGTTAATATATGCTGTATCCAAGAAACACACCTCAGCAGCGACATAGCCTTCAAAATCAGAGGCTACCAGTGCTACCGATCTGACCGAAAAGACAGGCGAAAGGGTGGAATTCTGACACTAGTTAAAAACAATATCAGTGCATGTCAGCTGGAAGTATACATGGACGGGGCAGAATACCACATGCTCCACCTAAAAACAGACAGTGCAGATTTCCATCTCCTGAACTACTACTGCCCAAATGATAAACCATTGGCACTAGACACAATTCCAGACAAAGAAAGGCTTATGGTGTGTGGTGACTTCAACAGCGACTCTCAGAGCTGGGGCTACGATCATATCGACAAGAGAGGTGAGGAACTTGAGAGCTGGCAGGATGAAAATAATCTCATTCTTATTAACCAGCCAGCAGACTCACCAACCTTCTACTCGAGAGCATGGCACACCACCTCTACACCAGACCTGGCATTCTACTCACCAGGCCTGGAATGGAACATCACACGTATCGTTGGAAAGCAGCTTGGGGGTAGTGACCACAGACCAGTATTTCTGGAAACTCACAATGAATATACCAAGGACAGCAGCACGCTCACTAGGTGGAACTATAAGAGGGCAGACTGGAAAATGTACCAGCATTTAACCAGTGTTCTAGCTAAGGACATGAACTTGGACAAAGACATCAATAGAGCAGTGAGTGAATTTAATAGATGTATACTACATGCTGCTAGTAAAACCATACCCAGGGGGGCACCCAAAAACCACAAACCCTACTGGAATGATGAACTGGAAAAGCTGCAAAATGAGATGGAAACATCTAGAAAGCAGACTGAGAACAGACCTAGCCAAGAACATCACAACAAATATCAGCAAACAAAGGCTAAATTTCAAAGAGCCAAGTTACAAGCCAGACGGAACAGCTGGAAAGAAAAAACAGAGTCGCTGAACCTAGAAAGAGATACTAGGAAATTATGGAAACTTGTAAAACAACTAAATGATGAAGGTACAGGGAGAAATACCAGGATCACACTTTATAAAGATAAAAACATTTTAACAGGTAAACATGCAGCTGATTACTTTGCAGATTCCTTTGCAGAAGACAATAACATCAAAGTCAGCCCAGACAAACAACAGCAGGTTCGAGAGAACCAGCAAAACATTGGACAAGGCGAACCTATACCTGAAGTCATGGAGGCACCAATCACAATGAGAGAACTGGAGCATGCAATATCCAAATTGAAAATGAAAAAGTCCCCTGGAGCTGATGGAGTGTCCAATGAAATGATTAGAAACCTGGGAATTGCAGCAAGAGCAAAGCTACTGCGGATCTTTAACACAAGCTGGTCCACAGGTAATGTACCACAGGCGTGGAGAGAAGCAATAATGATACCACTACTCAAATCAGGAAAAGATGGCAACACAGTCTCCAACTACAGGCCCATCAGCCTCACAAGCTGTCTATGCAAAACAATGGAACGCATTATCAATCTTAGGATGCAGTGGTACCTAGAAAGTGAAAACCTTCTGGTATCACAGCAAGCAGGTTTCAGACAGTGCTACTCTACTGAAGATCAGGCAACCTACCTCTCCCAAGAGATTTAGGATGCCTTCCAAGATAAGAAACTGGTACTAGCAGCATGGATAGACCTCAGGAAAGCATTTGATAAGGTCTGGAAAGAAGGGCTCCTAAAGAAATTGCGAAATTGCAGGGTTAGCTCAAGAATGTATAAATGGGTAAAAGCATACCTGCATAATAGAAGAGCCAGGGTACAATTAGATGGTCGCAAGAGCAAGAAAGTTCTACTGCGTCATGGAGTCCCCCAGGGAGGAGTCCTGTCGCCCACACTTTTCTTGGTTTACATCAATGACCTAGTTGCTGAACTACCACACGGGATCAAAGTGGCAATGTATGCTGACGACCTGGTGATCTGGTGCACAGAAGAACATGCGACAGTGGCCACTAAACAAATACAAAGAGCTATCGATGCCATAACCTTATGGGCTAATAGATGGTGCGTCAGCATTAACACAGATAAGTGCAGCACTACACTTTTTACCCTCTCACCAAAACAAAAAGCCGGTCATATCAAAATAGATGGAGAGCTCTTGAAAGAAGACAAACAACCCACATACCTCGGAGTTACTTTTGATGATAAACTGACATGGAAGCAGCACATAAACAAAGCAACAACAAAAGCCAGGAGGAAGTTAGCTATCCTGAGAAAACTAAGTGGAACCACATGGGGAGCCAGTGGGAATATACTCAGTAAAGTTTACCAGCAAGGCATAAGACCACACCTGGAATATGGTTCAGCTGCGTGGTGTCCTGCATCAAACACCACATTGCAAGATCTAGATAAAGTGCAAAACCAGGCACTTAGAATAATGTTGGGAGCAATGAAATCAACACCCATAGCAGAGATGCAGAAAATGGGAAGAATGCAAACACTTGGCGAACGCAGAGACACAAAAGTACTAATTCAGGCAGAAAAGTTTCAGTGTATGCCAAGTCATCCAATGAAGGAAAGATTCCAAAATCTAGCAATGGGACGACTGAAAACAAGCAGCTTTATCCATCAAGCTAAACGACTCCGCAGACAACTTACAGACCTACCTGAAGTTGACAGCCCCTTAAGACCTGTACCAGAACAAACCCCGTGGAGTGAAAGACATGGAATGCCAATATATATTCAGACCCATGTGAAAGGAATACTAAGCGTGGACGAACAGAACAGTGTGCAGCGAAGGACAGTCACCCTCAGTTTCCTGGATGAGGAATATCCACAAGATATATGGGTCAGAGTATACACAGATGGGTCAGCACAGAATGCCGTGAGGAATGGAGGTGCAGGTGTATATATAGAATATCCACACAAGCCTAGAGATACAATCAGAACACCGACAGGAAAATTCTGCAATAATTATGATGCAGAAATCCAGGCAATTAGTGTGGCAGCTAAAAAAACTGCTGAACTCCAACTCTGACCTACAGCCTGTGGTATTCCTGACAGATGCAAGGTCAGTGCTTCAAGCTCTCCAGTCTGAAAAACTAACAGACTTGAAAAAACTACTTAGCGAATTGTCTTACCAGTATAGGGTAACCATGCAGTGGATACCCTCTCACTGTGGAATACCAGGAAATGAAAAAGCAGACCAACTGGCTAAGGAAGGTGCTGCCGAAGACCAACCAGATATACCAATCACCTACCATCAGAAAAAACAGATGATCAAGTCAATAAGAAAGCCACAAACACCAACACAAGATGACTATCATATTATGAACAGACCAGAACAAGTTATAATTCTACGTCTCAGAACAGGACACAACCGACTCCGCAGTCACATGTATACAAAGTTCAAGATTGGCAACACGGCCATGTGTACATGTGGACAGGCAGCACAGAGTGCCAAACATATACTTCAAGAGTGTTCTGAGCATGAAACGCTGAGGCAGACATATTGGCCAGAGGAAACAACACTGGAATCAAAACTCTATGGGACACTGTATGAACTACAAAAGACAGTGAGTTTTATTAAGGAGACAGAATTACAGATATAGACATGTTTCAAGTGAACGAAAGAAGAAGAAGAAGAAATGCGGTTTTGCTAGAAGTGAACATTTTGGAGGACGCAGAAGAATGATGGTCAACCAGCATAGGACCGGTACTGTCAGCAGAAGTGTAATGGCGGATACTCTCAAGGATAGATCGGAGCAACTATGGACGTGTCCAGTTTGCAGTGATGATGACCTAACGACTAACTAACTAACTAAGCTAAACCTGGTCCAACACCTCAACAAAGGTTGCCCATCTCTGAACTAGACAGCATGAGTTGCAACTCGAAACAGTGCTCGAATTACGAGCCTTCAAGATATTACGTGCATGATAATTTGTATATCATTATTAAGCTATCATCATTGATTGTTGCGTCTCAAGATCAAACTCTTCACGTCCTTATAGTATTGGTAAAAACTAAGGTTTATCAGCTATTTAGATGTCTACCCAGACGTAAACTGGTCATATAATATCAAATTACTACTTTGCCGTAGGACAAAATCCTTACCACTATTTTGGGAATTACTTATTTCTGCCCTCACATCTCTCTTTCTCTACCCACACATGCTACATTATCGTTATTTCGTCTATCATTACTCAATTAGTCACCAGGTCGCGACAGTAATTCCCATTGAGACTACACATAAGTTATGAATACTCAACAGACATTCAATAGTTATGATTCGATCTCATTAATAACGACGTCATAGAAGCAATATAGCCGGAATTTCTTCCTTATTATTTGTACTTTAAGTAGCATTAATAATTTGAGCACATTTTATGTAGAACAAAATTGAAGGATATTCTGCTTAGAACATTAATTGAAACTTATTTTGTGTAAAATATTAATTGAAGAGTATTCTGTGTGGAACATTAAATAAATCGTATTCTGTATAGAACATTAATTGAAGGTTATATATATTCTGTGTAGAACATTGAAGGTTATATATATTATGCGTAGAACATTAATGGAAGAGTATTCTGCAGGGAACATTAAATACATCATATTCTATGTTTGGGCAAAATTAGTGTGTAATCTTGCCTGAGTTGTCCAATATATTTGATTATAGTCCGTTCGATTGTTTTCTTCATTTGCAAAATTTATATATCTATCTATCTATTCGCTGAAACCCTGTTTTGTTCCCTGTCGGTCAGGGGTAGAAGAGTTTTCTGGAGAGTTTTATTCTTCCACCTTCTCCGCACAAAATTTGTTTCATTGGATTCATTCATTTATTATAATATAGAAACCTTTAAATGTATGTGACACTGGGATTCAGTCATTTATTATAATATAGAAACCTTTGAATGTATGTGACACTGGGATTCAGTCATTTATTATAATATAGAAACCTTTGAATGTATGTAACACTGGGATTCAGTCATTTATTATAACATAGAAACCTTTGAATGTATGTGACACTGGGATTCAGTCATTTATTATAACATAGAAACCTTTGAATGTATGTGACACTGGGATTCAGTCATTTATTATAACATAGAAACCTTTGAATGTATGTGACACTGGGATTCAGTCATTTATTATAATATAGAAACCTTTGAATGTATGTGACACTGGGATTCAGTCATTTATTATAATATAGAAACCTTTAAATGTATGTGACACTGGGATTCAGTCATTTATTATAAAATAGAAATCTTTGAATGTATGTAACACTGGGATTCAGTCATTTATTATAACATAGAAGCCGTTGAAAGGAAGTAAGACTGCAACAGAACTGTACCATTGTACAAAGAAAATATGTTAAAATGCTGTTTTTATTTTTTTTTATTTTTCACTTAACATTTTTCGGTGCATACTATATTTTATTCAAAGAAGTATAGGGGTTCGATAAAGATTCATATTTTCACCAGTTTTCTTGAATACATTCATGCAGCACATATTACAAAAAACACTAAAGAATCATCAAACAACAATTTTAATCAGTGTCGGTTCGCTGTGCAACTTACGGTTTGCAGATGACACTGGACTCATTTTTGGCAGTGAGAAATGACTTCATGAACTTCTAAACTTTAATACATTTGCAAAACTTATGGAATGAAAATAAACATCAAGATAAGCAAAATTATAGCGAATAGAGACGGCATCACAACTCCAAGTAACGTCAGGATTAATTGATAGAAACTAGAACATATTACCTTTAAATACGTACATGAGCAGTGATAGACGTACTAACAAATGAATGAAGACTAAACGTGAAATAGCTGGAGTTTCAATATCCAGATTGAATATCATATGATAGAGCAGAAGAAGTACAGCAGTGAAGATGAAACCATATACGTTTCCAATAATTTTTTTTTTCATTTTCTACGAATATTCTTCTTCTTCTTCTTCTTTCGTTCACTTGAAACATGTCTATATCTGTAATTCTGTCTCCTTAATAAAACTCACTGTCTTTTGTAGTTCATACAGTGTCCCATAGAGTTTTGATTCCAGTGTTGTTTCCTCTGGCCAATATGTCTGCCTCATCGTTTCATGCTCAGAACACTCTTGAAGTATATGTTTGGCACTCTGTGCTGCCTGTCCACATGTACACATGGCCGTGTTGCCAATCTTGAACTTTGTATACATGTGACTGCGGAGTCGGTTGTGTCCTGTTCTGAGACGTAGAATTATAACTTGTTCTGGTCTGTTCATAATGGAAACATGTCTACGAATATTAGATTCGGACGGCTACATTGGAAATTGAGAGGAGAATACAGGCTTTACAAATACTACAGACCAATATTACACATCCACTTTTTGGAATATAAAGTTCAAACATAGGTGAGAAACAAAATAAATATTCTTGCATACCAGCAAGCATATCTCATGGGGATGATGAAACCTCGTAAACGTGAGGTTTTGACATGTAATGATACACGATTCCAAAACTATCTACAGACAACAGTTGAGGGTAGGGAAAAAGGGAAGGTCAAAAGAAAGTATGAATTAATACTATTAAAGACTGAAAAGGATTAAGAATCTCCACACATAACAACGAACTGTTGAATGGATGGAAAATTTTGTTGATGTTTCTAAAGTGACACCCATACAACCATGAATGGTATGGGTTTAAATGGCTGATAATAATAATTTCTTCACGTAAAACTTTGCATATATTCATCGTAATGTTTAAGTTCCAATTCGCTTCATCGCAATCTTGTAATACCAATTTGCATTATCTCGGTCTATGCAATATACTGAAACAAAGTTTCCTATATATAGTTGTTTGTTCCTGCAATGATAAAGACTTGCTCAGTGAAACGTTGATTTCGTGTAACTTTATATAACGGAAACGTTCATTTTAACCCATATTTTCATTTGTGATTTCGGCCATTGATTCTGAACCTTTTCTTTTATCCACGACCACTTTTGGGATACATTTTCTTCCGTGGCCCACTAGTGTCTATAACAAAAGGCATTGAATTTCTATACAAGTTATCGAGACAGTTTAAGCTTTAGCATCTCCATATGGTTCTTCTTGCAGTGACTTTCCATACAACTTACCGAGACTGTTTAAGCTCTAATATGTTGCTATTGTTCGTCTTGTTTATCTTTCAAGTATTTACTTTCTTGTAATCCGTTGGATGTGTATGTGTTCCACTACTCAATTGCAAAATTGTACTCTGTGGCAATCGCAAATCTCCGTGTACTTCAGGGAAGCAATAAAAACACACCGAAAACCACTGATAAAGACAACATTGCACATTCAATTTAACACCCTTCATGGTTACTCTTGTTATGGCAGTGTTTACTCAAAGATTTATGATCTTTAATTCTTAGTTCTTTAGTTCTTCATTATCTCACTTTTCGTGTGTGTTAATATTTATTGGAGGAGAGGGTGTATATTTGTATCCTCTAACAGAAGAGACGTTCTTAAAGAATTTTACCAGTTGCTCTAATTGTCTGGAAGTTGCGGAAGAAAGTCCTCCATAACTATCCTAGTCTTCATCGATTTGTCCATTTATCGCAATCAGCTAACTGGTTCCTTGTCCAACGTAAGAGGCTTTTGTGGAAAGTATACCTCGAATTGGAATTTCTAATAGCCACATTGATCTATGTTTATGGCTAATAAATATGTGACTTAAGCACTTATCCATAAGCGTGCTCTTACGTTAGAGGGTACTATCACAAAGAATCGAAGCCGTCTGTCTGACGAGTACTAAATCGTATTTGTCAAGATGAAAAAAAAATATTCTTTTCCTGCTACAAATCGATAGTAATCATTTCCAACTTGAAACCTCAGACTCATCAAAGGCATGGTCTTGCGAAATTAGGTCACCAGAAATTCTATAGCAGGAAATAATTGAATATGGGTATTGTTACGTGATCTGTTGTTATCTTCTTTGTTTTTTATTGGCGTTATAAAAACAATAATTCGTTAAAAAACGTAATCAAAAGTATTTATACAGAAACAAATACTGGTATTGTTTTCTTAAATATTATACACATTGTATTTTTATATAGTTAATATTTGTTTATGTAGAGCGAAGAAAGTTCGTTGAATGTCCTATTCAGAAAATAGCTATCACAACATTTATAGACCGCAGTGATGTTATGAGCATAGACTTGGTTTTATAGATGAATGTTGAGAACAACATTGACATATAACAAGAGTAAAGAAGATATATCTTGAAAAAAGTTAATTCACAGAAAGAGCTAATTGTTACAACTGTCGAACTTGCCGGGAGTCTGACAAGGAAAATTGATGAAGGATAATACTTCTTCTTCTTCGTTCGTTCTCAAACTCCTGCAGATTAGCAGGATGTAGTCAGGAGCACGGAATGCTTTGTGTCATGGCTTACAGCATTGCTACGATATCTGCGCCTTTCTGCCTGGCACATCCGACTTCAGCATATATTTGTGTCACTGACCCTATATGGGATTGGACAGCCAACTCCATCCCATAACCTCCGTAGTCGCCTTTTACGACATGCGTGGAAGGTAAACAGTGTTGCTATTCTTTGCTGCCCTTTCGGGCCCCGGCAACACACGGGCGAAGTAGAATACTAAAATCAGTTGTCCTTTATTTGGTGAAGATAGTGCTTTTGAAAAGTAAAGAAGACAACATTAGATACCGTAAGAAAATCACTGTTAGTAAGTGTTGACGAGACATGGTTATTTACGAAGTTAACGTGAATATTCAACCAGTGACCGCTGCACGAGAATGGTAGGGGAGAGTACAATATTGCCAAAATCTGTTAGTTTAAGAAATGATGCGTATAGAGTAGAATATTCACGAAGAGATTGTTGGCAAACTTGAATGGCGCAAACTAGAGTAACTCTAGATTATTAAGTAAACATTTGCGGGCAAAAGCGTGAATATATATCTGAGTATTCAGTAAGATTGGAATCCAAAAATAAGTCCAAAAACGTGAACATAACGTGTTGCAATGAATCTTAAGTGATCAGTCGTTCATTCGCCAGCAACTAAGTAACTGCTCAGCCATGTCAGGAGGGATTAATCCGAGAACTGCCCATGAAGCAAGACATTGTTCCTCGAACTCAGTATTTTTGTAAAGAGGATTGTTGGAGTGCAAGCTGTACAACGTAATGTCGGGAAAATTCGTCGCATGTTGGATTTATTAGGAATTCCTATGTTATTCTTCTTGATTCTTGATTAGAAAACTGGCCTCACAGCACGTGGGACATTCCCATAAGTACTCCGCCCTCTGTTCCAGCAGCCATTCGACTCGAATCGTGTTTCGAGTCCAATGCCGCCGAAGCAGACGATGACATCAGGGCACAACTCCTATGTTATTGTAAAGCGTTAGTGTGAATATTGGTAGTCCCCGTGTTATAGATGGAAAATTAGAAATAAGAGTGAGTAGGCGTAGGTTGTAATAAAGGCTTATATGTTAGAAGTAAAATAGCAGTAGAAATGTTATTAGTCTGTTTATAGAAATTGGATACATTAGTCAGGTATTTGTGTAGTTCGTCGAAAACGTGACGCCATGTATCGTTCACCTTTGATGAGATTTCTTCGGAAAGAATATAATTGTCCCAGAATATGAAATATTCTGATGGTTTGGCCAGAGAGAAAAAAGATCAAACAGAGTGATGAAAGACAATTAGAAATCTCTCCTACGTAATCTTCTCCTTAGAATAGACATAGGGAACGTGGGAAGCTATATTCTCAAAGCTCGTCATAGGCTCAACTCAGCAGATCATTGGAAATATTGTGTGTATTACTCAGCACCGAATAGTTCGTTTAGTGATTATGTAGGTTTCAGAGATGTTGTTAGATCTCTGCAACGTGGTTAATCGCCTAGTGTTATAGAATAGTGCATTTTGTATCTTTGCATTAACCAGAAGGAGAGCTTAAATTTGCAGATGGGTTATTGAAATATGTGCCGATTGAAATTGCCATGTAGTTTTATGAAGTCTTACCAAATTTGCACAGTTCCTACCTTTTTTGAAGTCTTATGTATTAAAATAATGGAGTACATTCTGGGAAGAGAAATGGGCTACCGAACCAAAAGAAGAGCTAAACGCGACCTGGCGGTGTGGCATGGGGCATTGTCATCGAAAATGATTGCTAGCACAAGAAATAGCAGAAGACTGTGGAAAGAAATGATAACCAACTCCACACTGTATACAGTGTAGCCGACGTAGTGATATTGTAGGCAATATTTGCGTTCAGTAGGCTACCGTTGCTTTATGGATTGTGCGAGTGTATAACTGCGTGCGGCTTAAATTAATCTTATATCTTGGTCATCCCAGACCAGGTTCTGTACTTTCCTGCCACACCTGTAAGTTTCTGCCACACCTGCACCTTGCTGTCACACCTGTACCTGCCTGGCATAGCTGTACCTTCCTACCACACCTGTACCTTACTACAACACGTGTACCTTCCTGCCATACCTGTACCTTCCTATCACATCTATATCTTCCTCCCAGACAACCAGGCCACTATGGTATTACTTTCAACTCATTCCCTCTTTCTTTCAGCTTCTATCACATAAGCCCATGTAGCCTCCAGGATACGTTATTGTTCATGTGCTTTTATCATGACAAAACTTTTTAGACGAAACATCGATTACTTCATTTTCTTCTCGTAAAACATTTATGTAACAGACATGTACTTCTTTCTTGTATTTGTCTACCACGTGGTACACATTCTCACTACATAGTCTATTACATTCGATTGATTCACTTACATCACGGCTATAAAGCCAGAGGCAGACCATGTAAAAGATAGATTACAGAAATCAAAGAGACCACAGGAAGAAGCTTACAAACAGCACACAAGAAGGTCATCTACAAGAACTTGCCTTCCCCTGACCAGTAACTAAAAATAAGGCTGGAGATGGCTTTAGCGTCCTTGTCAAGGCTAACTGTGATTTGGAAAAGCAACATCAGTGTTGGAGTGAAAATCAAACTGTATAGGTCGCTGGTGCTTTCCGTTGTGTTGTATGGTTGTGAGAGTTGGACACTCACTGCGGACATGGAGAGAAGATTACAGGCTTTCGAGTATAAATGCTACAGAAGAATTCTACGAATTTCCTATAGGGAACATAAGACCAATGTGTACGTAAGAAATAAAGTAGAGATGTGTGCAGGTGTCCAAGAGCCATTGCTTTCAATAGTGAAACGACGAAAACTAGCATGGTTTGGACATGTATGCAGGCACGATTCCTTGTCAAAAACAATACTGCAGGGAACTGTCGAGGGTAGAAGAAGCAAAGGAGGACAAATAAAGACATGGACAGACAACATCAAGGAATGGACAGGGCTAGATATTTCCACACTCATCCGCATATCTGAGGATAGAATTCGCTGGAGGACTCTGTGTGCTGAAGCTTCCAATGTGGTACCCCTACGACCCTGAAGAGTTATGGGTTTTATTGATTATTGATTGAACGTAAACAATTACCAAAGCGTATAGATAGATAGATAACCTTCACCGAGATGATACAATGAGATAGTAACAATTTAGATAATGACAGAAAACAAAAAACAAAAATCAACAACATGTACACATAAAACGATAATAATTGTGCTATAAACATATTTAGTTGTGTTCTTGGCTATGATAAATGTACATGTTGGTATAGTTTTCAGGCTAACATGCGGGACAGAGTCGGACCACGAACGGAACAAACCTCAGACCCTTACGAGAATTAGTTTTGAGAAGGATGTACCAGTTGTTCGAGTCCTTGAGTTAATATGTACTAGGGCAGTTAATTCGTAGATATCAACTGTACTACATAGCTTCTAGCTGAATTAATTTCGACCCCATGGTTACATTTTTCATTATTGTTGGGATTTTGATTGGTCGCTATTTACATACTTGGAGTCGCATGCCATAAATAGCGAAGACCAACCAATGGAATTCACGCAAATTGAAAACTAGTTCATGTTTACGTTTTAGTTTACAATATCTCCACACTGTCGCATTGTCGATAGGTCACGGTTAATTCAACCATGGTACTGTCGATAACCACGATTCAATTGCCATGGCCATTAATGTAGTAATTAAAACAATTATCTATGAAAAGCGGCTAAACAATGAGAAGATTTAACACAAGATTAGTACTCGATATGGCCATGCGGCACCGACCTCCAGCAGTGTACACAAACTAGTACTAGTTTGACCAGCGCGACACGCTCTACATCAGTGTTTCCCAATGTGGGGGCCACGCCCCACAGGGGGTAATTTGATTATTTAGGGGGTCATTTCAATCAATGTGTCATTAGCTTCAATTAGGGAATAATTACATTTTTTAATATTAAAAAATATGTATGTTACATAGGGGGGCATCATAATTTTAGAAATATTTAGGTGGGGCATGGTACAAAAAAGGTTGGGAAACACTGCTCTACATAAAGATTCAACTTGTATCAACTTATTGTTCAATAGGTCTAAGTACTATATTGAATTTTTAAATGTGTGCACCGATTTGTATTCAGTCGTACCCAAAAGAGCGGTACGTTGCCTACCACGATCATCTCTCAGAGTACGTTGCACCGTATCTCAGAAATCCCCCCCCCCTTTTCTCTCTTCCAAAATAAAGTTGCATTTGTAAATATAAATATTGCGACTCAGCCGCCAACTCTAATATTTGTGAACATCTGATAAATGTAGCTGACCATTACGCTACAGAGAACCCCTATGATTGAAATCACATGTAGGTACATCTAACCTCAATAATGATCATATACAGTATAGAAGACCTTACTCAAGATCGTAAACAAAACTTCTATCGTTACGTTCTTTGTTATTATCTTGGTATCATTTGGTCTATATTTATATATTTGGAGTCTTCCGACAAAAAATAACTAAAGCCGACCAATGAAACATATAGAAATAATCAAAATACCGGGAAACCAGCCTTCTAGGCTATGAGTGCACAGGTCTGTAGTGCTTTACCGACAGTCTCGCCTCAAAGGTCGTTTTTAGACCTGCTGGTATGCATGGTACGGGCATGTGATGAGACATGCCTCGATGACAAAATATGTTCTTGAAGGTACAGTGCAGGGAGTTGAATACTAGGTGGATGAAATAATACATAGCTGGATAATATTATCCATTGGATTGTGATTCTTAGATGCCGAACCCGACAAACGCTTTAGAATTATTACGTTATATCTATAGTTATCACTGCCATATGAACGTGAGCGACAATAGTGTCGTTCTTGCTCATCGTTTTTGTTGTGAATGTGATCTTGATAAAGACACTTTTGTCGAAACGTCGATTTGTGTGTTATTCTATTTGTATTCTGTGATTATAAAAATTGCATTAACCGTTTCTATGTTTCGCCTGCTAAACATAACAAGTAGTTTTAAGGATAGGAAAGTCTTTTCTGTAAGATTAGTTATTAAAAAAAATAAACAACTATAATCATCATCAGCAGGTGCCATGCCGGCCTACGTAAGGGATCACGGCTCTCCACATCTCTATGTCTCCAGTATTATATATCAGGAACGTTGTTGTTTCCCTGCCGTGCCATGTTTTTAAACTGCCTAATATTTTCTCACATTGTTCTGTCTCTTTGTTATTTGTGTTTACAAGAAGACCTATTGGCCCTTGTGTACGAATATGCATGTTCTGTGTTTGTGTTCCTGAGGATACGTTAATACTTGTACGGGATGTTCGTTGATGTTGTAATAGTTCTTGTTTGGATTGTGTCTGTTCTCAGTGACTTGAGTACACAGGTTGAAAGTCTTGACCTGGCGACATCTTTTTTTTGAGGATGTGGTTGGTCAAGTACGGAAAACCTGTTTACTTGTGTTGCAAAGCGATTCGGTGCTGCTAGAAAAGACCTGGTTTAATTTCCGTCAGTTGTAAGAATTATTTCCATTTATCCTCGTGCTTTCTATTTGAATTTACTAATGTTTTCTCACGTTGTCGCCATCTGTCTCAGTTGCCATTAATCTTACATGATGTGACTATGTTCTCCAAACCTCCGTGTCTCATGAAGTAACCCCCCCCCCCCCCCCCCAAACAAAAAAAAATGAAGATTTTCTTTTTCGTATATTATTAATTATGCTCCGTCTCACATTTGACTCTTTCAACATCTCCACTTTTGTGTCCTGGCAGTCCATCGTATTCTCAAAATTCTTCTGTAGAACCATATCTCTACTGCCTCAAATTTCCCACTTTCATGTTTCATGTGTTGTCCAAGACTCGCATCCATATGTTAGTATAGATATAATAAACTATATATCAGTTACATCTTATATTTCTTTGTAATTCATTTGTGCTGATGTCTGTTGTCTATGTCATGCAAAAAGGATGTGATGTTTTGACCGGAAGTTCTATAGTGAAATAGATAAATATACATAGGAAAAGAGAGAATTGATGTTGTGATAGAAAATTCTATAGTGGAATAGATAAATATACATATACGAAAAAAGAATTTGATGTTTTGACAGGGAGTTCTATAGTGGAGTAGATAGATATAAATAGAAAAATAAAGGATTGATATTTTGACAGGCAGTGCTACAGTGGACTGGATAGATATACGTTAGTTAAGGCAGCTATGGGTTAACTACAGTGATAAAAAAAAGCGCATTCTTCACCAAGAGTTCCAGCAGGATGTAGTCTAGAAAATGGAAATGCGGTGTGTCGCCTTTTATTGAGCCAGTGGCTCGACACATCCGTCTTCGGTGGTACATATGATCTAAATTTGGAATAATCATCTTTCTAACATGATGCATCACTTCTTTTTCCGTGATTTGTATCTCTTTCGACATAAAGCGAACACACAGTGACCAATGAAATCACGGGATAAATCAAAATTCATCACTTTAGACAGATGATCCCTGATGAGTCAGTAAGATTATATTTCATGAACGACGCATATGTGACACCTTAACATGACCGTATACATTTCTAGATGATCGCGCTTACACATGTTAATATGCGTTGTGTACGTCTGCCGTTACTGGTGCTGATGACTGATGGGGAAAAAAACAATCATCTGAACATGTATCAACAGTTTTATAAATTATAACTAATAACTATGTGTATAAACAGCTTTATAAATTATAACTAATAACTATGTCTATAAACAGTTTTATAAATTATAACTAATAACTATGTGTATAAACAGCTTTATAAATTATAACTAATAACTATGTCTATAAACAGTTTTATAAATTATAACTAATAACTATGTGTATACACAGCTTTATAAATTATAAGTAATAACTATGTGTATAAACAGCTTTATAAATTATAACTAATAACTATGTGTATAAACAGCTTTATAAATTATAAGTAATAACTATGTGTATAAACAGCTTTATAAATTATAAGTAATAACTATGTCTATAAACAGCTTTATAAATTATAAGTAATAACTATGTCTATAAACAGCTTTATAAATTATAACTAATAACTATGTGTATAAACAGCTTTATAAATTATAAGTAATAACTATGTGTATAAACAGCTTTATAAATTATAACTAATAACTATGTCTATAAACAGCTTTATAAATTATAACTAATAACTATGTGTATAAACAGCTTTATAAATTATAACTAATAACTATGTGTATAAACAGCTTTATAAATTATAACTAATAACTATGTGTATAAACAGCTTTATAAATTATAAGTAATAACTATGTGTATAAACAGCTTTATAAATTATAAGTAATAACTATGTGTATAAACAGTTTTATAAATTATAAGTAATAACTATGTGTATAAACAGTTTTATAAATTATAAGTAATAACTATGTCTATAAACAGCTTTATAAATTATAAGTAATAACTATGTCTATAAACAGCTTTATAAATTATAACTAATAACTATGTGTATAAACAGCTTTATAAATTATAAGTAATAACTATGTGTATAAACAGCTTTATAAATTATAACTAATAACTATGTCTATAAACAGCTTTATAAATTATAACTAATAACTATGTGTATAAACAGCTTTATAAATTATAACTAATAACTATGTGTATAAACAGCTTTATAAATTATAACTAATAACTATGTGTATAAACAGCTTTATAAATTATAAGTAATAACTATGTGTATAAACAGCTTTATAAATTATAAGTAATAACTATGTGCATAAACAATTTTATAAATTATAAGTAATAACTATGTGTATAAACAGTTTTATAAATTATAACTAATAACTATGTGTATAAACAGTTTTATAAATTATAACTAATAACTATGTGTATAAACAGCTTTATAAATTATAAGTAATAACTATAAATCATTTCAGGACTTCTAATATCTACTTCGATCAGGTTTGCTTCTAATTTCACGCATCCTTGTCATCTCGGTTTATCGATCGCTGTGTCATCTTCCCACATGTCATGAATGATTGATAGTTGAAAAGCCTGTTCCATTGCTTTATTATCAGACAATCTAAACGGAATGATTGCGCACAAGAGTTGACACGCATTCCATTCAATAATATACATGCAAGCCGTATGACCATATTTACGGTGTTATTATTATTATTATTATTATTAGTATTATTATCATTATTACTATTATTATTATTATTGTTATTATTATTATTATTATTTTGGGTTCGTTTCAAACTTCCACTGGGTCTCCCGTGTAGCAGGACAAATGTATTACTATATACACGAGGAAGTAGTCAAGAGAACAGAACATCCCTGTATTTGTGTTGTATTTGTAGCACTCCCGTCACGTTCGATTCAATCAATCAATAAACTCGTAACCCGTCAGGGTCGTTGGGGTGCCACATTGGATGTTTCCTCTTTTTCTTGTTCTTCTGCGTTTGTTCTCAAACTCCTGCAGATTAACAGTATGTAGTCCAGAGAAAGGAATGCGGTGTGTCATGGTTTACAGCATTACTGCAATATCTGCGACTTTCGGCCTGACACATCCGACTTCAGCATGGCTTTGGGACACTGACCATATATGGGATGGGACAGCCAACTCCATCCCATAACCTCTTTTTCGCCTTTTACGACATGCATGTAAGGTAAACATTGTTGCTATTCTTTGTTCCCTTTTCGTGCCCCGGCAACACACGGCGTTTCAACACACAGAGCTCTCCACCGATTTCTATCGTTAACGATGCGGAGGAGTGAGGAAAAAACGGTGTTCTGTTTATTTCTTAATACTGTTTGCCCATATATTTTTTTGGGTTCTTCTTTGGTTCCCCCCCCCCCCCTGAACGGATGCCTGCAATATTGTGTTTTTTGGTCAAAGAATCATGTCTGCATAGGTGTCCAAACTATGTTAGTGTTCGTCGTTTCACTATTGGCAGAAATAGTTCTTGTACACCTGCATATGTATAAATCTCAATTTTATTTTACGTTTGATTAATATCTAACGTATTCGCATCTTGTAAACAGACATAACAAATAACTCTTAAAGTTGATATTTTCAAGTCTAAGATACTTGAACTTTAACCAACCGTCAGTTTAATATCACGGAGTAACAATTAAGAAAGTTAACAACGTTTCCTATTTAGGCAACACAATAATACAAGTTGGAGATACAGCAAATATGATACATACCGGAATTACTTTGGCATCCAATGCATTCAAACACATAACAGTAAATAGAAAACAATAACTAAATATAACAAACTACGACCATTTAGCTCCGATGTGATATACATATACAATATAGAAACACGATGGATACAAAGTCAGGGGCAGACTTTGCAAACGATGTCTTACAGAAATAAAAGAGTCAACGAAAACTAAAATATATGACGTACACAAAAAATCCATCTCCAGAGAACTCTTCTACCCCTGACGCTGCAAGGCATAAAGGAGTATAAAGTGAAAAGAAGAAATAGTAATATACATATTAATATATCGTTTCGTGAGCTGAAGAAGCCTTTTTTCAGCTGCAGTAGTGGTAGTAGAGATGTAGTTTTATAGAACAATATTAAGAATATCATGTTTTTCGTCTATCACAAGTGATGATGACCATTTGTTACATCCACTTTTGAAAATTCAATTTTAGTTATGTCCTTGATTATGAGTTCGTAGATGGCTAATGAGCCCTATTCGAGCTGTAAATGTCCTTGGACAGTTTGGACATGGAATAACGACTGTAGACGGATCTTGGTCTATCCGTGACTTTCTAGCTGCTCTCCGCTGTTGAGCTGCTGCATTTCTCTTCTTTTCACAAGATGATGCGCTCTTTTTTATTTTAGAACGCCATGTAGATCTATTTTGTGCAAATTCTTCCCATGTATCGTGGTCTATTTCAAAGGCTTTCAGTGAGTCCTTTAACGAGTCCTTGTAGCGCTTCCTTTGGCCACTTTGAGATCGTATACCGTTCTCTAGCTCACCATAGAGAAGTATCTTTGGCAGACGATGGTCTGGCATGCGCACTAAATGACCTGCCCAACGAATCTGTGTCTGCATCAGATACATAGACAGATAAGAATATCATAGACAGATCATCAAAGCGTAAAACGATTATTGAAAGATGTGTTCAATCTCGTCAGAGACGGTCCATATTACTGAAGAGAGAAATGATGAAACACTTTTTTAACAACTGTCAAATCGAAAAACTTGAGTACTAGAAGAACTAGACGACCGTGTATTTCCGGGGCCCGAAAGGGGAGCAAAGAATAGCAACACTGTTTACCTGTCATGCATGTCGTAAAAGGCGACTAATGAGGTTATGTGATGGAATTCGCTGTCCCATCCCATATAGGGTCAGTGACCCAAATCCATGCTGAAGTAGGATGTGTCAGGCCGAAAGGCGCAGATATCGCAGCAATGCTGTAAATCATGACACAACGCATTCCGTTCTCCAGACTACATCCTGCTAATCTGCAGGAGTTTGAGAACGAACGCAGAAGAAGAAGGAGAGAAGACCAAGATAGACGATGCTGGTCAGCTTGGTATTGTTACATAGAAGAACAACAGAAATGATAGCACACTAAACAAAAGGCAGCGAACAAGCGTGATAACGAAAACCATACGTCATGGCATATAAAAAGAAAATTATTACAGGTTGTTTTTTTTCCGCAAGACGACAATAGAAACAAATATTGAATCTTGTTATCTTGACACATAATCACGTTTCATTCCACAGTCAACCAAACTACATATTGATACCCACTCGATCTTCTTTCACAAAATTCCCAGATCACTATAAGGCTCAAGTATCCAAAGAGCAGACATCCGTGTGGCTACAACCACTATAAAGCTGCTGAAACCAACTGATAACGTTTCGACTCTGTGATTTATCGCCCTTCTGAAGTGCGCCTTGTGTTGTATATTATCACTTAAGTGTCTTCATCAGGTGACAGTCCGATTACTATCAGAAGCTAAAACATATATAGCTGACTAAAATCGATTATTTTTTTGGTCAATGAGATGGTGCTAATGTTCATCGACGTATTTTGTGCACTGGCTGCAAAGCTATTGCTGTATAATTGCTTCATTAGCCATTGTGAATTTTCCACTAGCTCAAGACAAGCTTGAACCAGTTTTAGTTGTTAGTAGTCGTAACACGGTAGTAAAGCTCTTGACTTATTCTGTAGCATATTAGTTCAATCCTCAATCCTCATTACATGTTCATTTAGTTGAATAGACGTCTAGAGTTGTGGCTTTGTCGTGCCCAACCTCCCCTCTCAGTTCAGGTGACTCGGTTTCGATTTCTACCGGCGACCATGATTTCACTCACTGCGTGCTAAGATAAATACTAGATCAAACCGACAAAACAGAAACAGATTAATGACAACAGATAACGTTTTCTGCTATCCGTGTATTCCTAGATCAAACTAACACAAGAGACGCAGATTAATGGCAACAGATAATGTTTTCTGCTGTCCGTGTATTCCTAGATCAAACCGACACAGGAGACGCAGATTAATGTCAACAGATAATGTTTTCTGCTGTCCGTGTATTCCTAGATCAAACAGACACAGGAGAAGCAAATTAATGACAACAGATAACGTTTTCTGCTGTCAATGTATTCTTACATTCTATTGATACTGTATGAATATCACCCATTTTTTCCACAGATTACAGTGTGCTCTAGAAAAGATATTGTTATAGCATGAACTTCTTAACTAAAACCATAATCACTAGATAACTCTAAAACAGAGCATTATATTATCAAAAAATGGGGACCTGATTTAGAGCACATAACTTCATAATCGCAAGACAAATAGATTAACCTTTTCGCCACGGTGTTCACTGAAATGAGGCAACATAATTCTGAACATGTGACACCAGCCCTATAACAGCCGCATACTTGTTGCAGACCTACCAAACGTGATGAACAAAAATACAACACTTGGCCACGTTCTTTTCCTGAAAACTCTACGGCACTGATCGGATCCTGTAGTTGACTGCTACCCTGTCACAGTCATCAATGTAAAAGACTGGTGATAGTTTGCTACCTTTGTCAGATTCATCAATGCGGAAATCTGAAAGTAAATGAAAATGAAGAAGAGGAAACATAAAAACAAACACGAAGTATGTTACTTCAAAAACACATTTAGGAATATGCTAAGCAATTTCACGGAAAAACTAATATTTATATATATATATATAACAAATACGAAAATAATAACAAATCCTAGATCAGGAAATTAGCCATCAAAAAATTCTGGAGCAATCTAGAAATAGGAAACATCAGAAAGAAAAAAATAATTGAATACAATGGGTCAAGGAAATTGGATAGAATGGACACGCTTCCGTTTAATTTCGTTTTGTGATCTTGTATTTCCATAGTGATCATGTTTTTTCTATAGTACCGTGTCTGTATATATGAGCTGCAGTGATAAGGCTATAGTATAATTACTATAGATAGATTTAGTTACCAATGATCATCAAGTGTCGCTTCAGCATTGAAGGATGGCTGCAATAGACATCCAATGTTATCTGTCCTACCTTGGTGGTGCATTCTAATACATTGTAATTTGTTCATCTCATGATTTTTACCTCCCGAATAATTAATCCCCCCCCCATCTCTCAATTTTACAGTCAAAGTATAGACTACATGTTTCTTTTTCTAAATTAAATATCTTTTAACATTCTTGTATCATTAAATAACTTTTTTTGATACATACAGAGGTAGGAAAGTAAACGTAATCTGAGTTATGAACCAGTATACAGAGGTAGAATATTAAACGTAATCTGAGTTGGGAGCCAGCATTAAGAGGTAAGAACGTAAAAGTAATCTGTGTTATGAAACATCAAAAAGAGGTTGGAAGGTAAACATAATTTTTGTTATGAACCATGATAAAGAGGTAGGAAGGTAATCGTAATCTGAGTTAGGAACCAGCCATAAAGATATAGGAAGGTATAAGCAATCTGTGTTGTAAACCATCATAAAGGGGCAGGAACGTAAACGTAATCTAAGTTATGAATCAGTATGCAGAGGAAGGATATTAAACGTAATCTTAGTTAGGATCCAGCATAAAGATGTAGGGAGGTAATATTAATCTGAATTAGGAACCATGATAAAGAGGTAGGAAGGTAATCGTAATCTGAGCTAGGACGCACCATAAAAAGGTAGGAAGGTAAACTTAATCTGTGTTATGAACCATCTAAAACAGGTAGGAAGGTAAACGTAACCGTTGTTCTGAACCATCATAAAGAGGTAGGAAGGTAAACGTAATCCTTGTTATGAACTATCATAACAAGGTAGGAAGGAAAACTTAATTTGAATTAGGATCCACAATAAAGAGGTAGGACGGTAAACGTAATCTGAGTTAGGAACCAGCATAACGAGGTAGAATAGTAAATGTAATATAAGTTATGAACCATCATACAGAGGTAGGATATTAAACGTGATCTGAGTTAGGAATCAGCATAACTACGTCGGAAGGTAAACGTAATCTGTGTTATGAACCTTCATAAAATGGTAAGAAAGTAAACGTAATCTGAGTTAGGAACCAGCATAAATAGTTAGAAAGGTAATAGTAATCTGATTTAGGAACCATCATAAAGAGGTAGGAATGTAAATGAAATCTTTGTTATGAACCATCATAAACAGGTAGGAAGGAAAACGTAATCTGAGTTATGAACCATCATAAACAGGTAGGAAGGAAAACGTAATCTCAGTTATGAACCATTATAAAGAGGTAGGAAGATAAAAGTAATCTGTTATAAATCAGCAAAAAGAGGTAGGACGGTAAATGTAATCTGAGTTAGGAACCAGCATAAATAGTTAGGAATGTAATTGTAATCTTTGTTATGAACCATCATAAAAAGGTAGGAAAGTATACATAATCTCAGTTACAAAGTATTATAAAGAGGTAGGATATTAAACGTAATCTAAGTTATGAATCAGTATGCAGAGGAAGGATACTAAACGTAATCTGAATTAGGATCCAGCATAAAGAGGTAGGAAGGTAAATGTAATCTATGTTATGAACCACCATAAAGAATTTGGAAGGTAAACATAACCTTTTTTCTGAACCATCATAAAGAGGTAGGAAGGTAAACTTAATCTGAGTTAGGAACCATCATAAAGAGGAAGGAAGGTAAAGGTAATCTCAGTTATAAACCATTATAAAGAGGTAGGCTATTAAACGTAATCTGAGTTATGAACTAGCATAACGAGGTAGAATATTAAACGTAAAATAAGTTATAAACCATCATACAGAGGTAGGATATTAAATGTGATCTGAGTTAGGAATCAGCATAACTACGTCGGAAGGTAAACGTAATCTGTGTTATGAAACTTCATAAATTGGTAAGAAAGTAAACGTAATCTGAGTTAGGAACCAGCATAAATAGTTAGAAAGGTACAAGTAATCTGAGTTAGGAACCATCATAAAGAGGTAGGAATGTAAATGAAATCTTTGTTATGAACACTCATAAAGAGGTAGGAAGGTAAACGTAATCTTTGTTATTAACCATCATAAACAGTTAGGAAGGTAAACGTAATCTCAGTTATGAACCATTATAAAGAGGTAGGATATAAAAAGTAATATGTGTTATGAATCAGCAAAAAGAGGTAGAAAGTTAAACGTAATCCGAGTTAGGAACCATAGTAAAGAGGTAGGAAGGTAAATGTAATCTAAGTTAGGAACCAGCATAAATAGTTAGGAATGTAATCGTAATCTTTGTTATGAACCAACATAAAAAGGTAGGAAGGTAAACGTAATCTCAGTTATAAAGGATTACAAAGAGGAAGGATATTAAACGTAATCTAAGTTATGAACCAGTATACAGAGGTATGATATTAAACGTAATTTAAGTTATGAACCGGTATACAGAGAAAGGATATTCAACGTGATCTGAGTTAGGAATCTGCTTAACTAGGTATGAAGGTAAACGTAATCTGTGTTATGATCCATCATAAAGAGGTAGCAAGGTAAACGTAATCTGAGTTAGGAACCAGCAAAAAGAGGTAGGAAGGTAGTGTAATTTGTGTCATCAACCATCATAAAGAGTTAGAAAGGTAAACGTAATTTGTGTCATCGACCATCATAAAGAGGTAGGACGGTAAACGTAATCTGAGTTAGGAACCACAATAAAGAGGAAGGAAGGTAAACGTAAGCTCAGTTATAAACCATTATAAAGAGGTAGGCTATTAAATGTAATCTGATTTAGGAACTAGCATAACTAGGTAGAATATTAAACGTAATATAAGTTATGAACCATCATACAGAGGTAGGATATTAAACGTGATCTGAGTTAGGAATCAGCATAACTATGTCGGAAGGTAAATGTAATCTGTGTTATGAAACTTCATAAATTGGTAAGAAAGTAAACGTAATCTGAGAAAGGAACCAGCATAAATAGTTAGAAAGGTAAAAGTAATCTGAGTTAGGAACCATCATAAAGAGGTAGGAAGGTAAACGTAATCTTTGTTATGAACCATCATAAACAGTTAGGAAGGTAGACGTAATATTAATTATGAACCATTATAAAGAGCTAGGAAATAAAAAATAATCTGAGTCAGTTACCAGCATAAAGAGGTAGGAAGGTAAAAGTAATCTGTGTTATGAATCAGCAAACTGAGGTAGAAAAGTAAACGTAATCTGAATTAGGAACCATCATAGATAGTTAGGAAGGTACAAGTAATCTGAGTTAGGAACCATCATAAAGAGGTAGGAAGGTAAACGTAATCTGAGTTAGGAACCATCATAAAGAGGTAGGAAGGTATACGTAATCTGAGTTAGGAACCAGCATAAAAAGTTAGGAAGGTAAACGTAATCTGAGATAGGAACGAGTATAAAGAGGTAGGAAGGTGACGTAATTTGTATCAACAACCATCATAAAGTGGTAGGAAGGTAAACGTAATTTGAAATAGGAACCATTATAAAGAGGTAAGCTATTAAACGTAATCTGACTTAGGAACTAGCATTACGAGGTAGAATATTAAACGTGATCTGAGTTAGGAATCAGCATAACGTGGTCGTAAGGTAAAGGTAATCTGTTTTATGAACCATCATAAAGAGGTAAGAAAGTAAACGTAATCTGAGTTAGGAACCAGCATAAATAGTTAGGAAGGTAAAAGTAATCTGAGTTAGGAACCATCATAAAGAGGTAGGAATGTAAATGAAATCTTTGGTATGAACCATCATAAACAGGTAGGAAGGAAAACATAATCTCAGTTATGAACCATTATAAAGAGGTAGGATATTAAAAGTAATCTGAGTTAGTAACCAGCATAAAGAAGTAGGAAGATAAAAGTAATCTGTTATAAATCAGTAAAAAGAGGTAGGACGGTAAATGTAATCTGAGTTAGGAACCAGCATAAATAGTTAGGAATGTAATTGTAATCTTTGTTATGAACCATCATAAAAAGGTAGGAAAGTATACATAATCTCAGTTACAAAGCATTATAAAGAGGTAGGATATTAAACGTATTCTAAGTTATGAATCAGTATGCAGATGAAGGATATTAAACGTAATCTGAGTTAGTATCCAGCATAAAGAGGTAGGGAGGTAAGATTAATCTGAATTAGGAACCATGATAAAGATGTAGGAAGGTAATCGTAATCTGAGTTAGGATGCAGCATAAAAAGGTAGGAAGGTAAACGTAATCTGTGTTATGAAACATCTAAAAGAGGTAGGAAGGTAAACGTAATATAAGTTATGAACCATCATACAGAAGTAGGATATTAAACGTAATCTGAGTTATGAACCAGCATAAAGAGGTAGGAAGGTAAACGTAATCTATGTTATGAAACACCATAAAGAGTTTGGAAGGTAAATGTAACCTTTTTTCTGAACCATCATAAAGAGGTAGGAAGGTAAACTTAATCATTGTTATGAAATATCATAACAAGGGAGGAAGGTAATTTGAATTAGAAACAACAATAAAGAGGTAGGACGGAAAACGTAATCTGAGTTAGGCATCATCATAAAGCGGAAGGAAGGTAAAGGTAATCTCAGTTATAAACCATTATAAAGAGGTAGCCTATTAAACGTAATCTGAGTTAGGAACTAGTATAACGAGGTATGATATTAAACATAATCTAAGTTATGAACCATCATACAGAGGTAGGATATTAAACGTGATCTATGTTAGAAATCAGCATAACTTGGACGGAAGGTAAACGTAATCTGTGTTATAAACCATCATAAAGAGGTAAGAAAGTAAACGTAATCTGAGTTAGGAACCAGCATACATAATTAGGAAGGTAAAAGTAATCTGAGTTAGGAACCATCATAAAGAGGTAGGAATGTAAATGAAATCTTTGTTATGAACCATCATAAACAGGTACGAAGGAAAACGTAATCTCAGTTATGAACCATTATAAAGAGGTAGGATATTAAAAGTAAACGGAGTTAGTAACCATCATACAGAGAGGTATGATAATAAACATAATCTAAGTTATGAACCAGGATACAGAGGTAGGATATTAAACGTGATCTGAGTTAGGAATTCGCATAAATAGGTAGGAAGTTAAACGTATTCTGTGTTATGAACCATCATAAAGAGGTACGAAAGTAAACGTAATCTGAGTTAGGAACCAGCATAAATAGTTAGGATGGTAAAAGTAATCTGAGTTAGGAATCATCATAAAGAGGTAGGAATGTAAATTAAATCTTTGTTATGAACAATCATAAAGAGGTAGGAAGGTAAACGTAATCTTTGTCATAAACCATCATAAACAGGTAGGACGGTAAACGTAATCTCAGTTATGAACCATTACAAAGAGTTTGGATATTAAAATTAATCTGAGTTAGTAACCAGCATAAAGAGGTAGGAAGGTAAAAGTAATATGTGTTATGAATCAGCAAAAAGATGTAGGAAGGTAAACGTAATCTGAGTTAGGAACCATAGTAAAGAGGTAGGAAGGTAAATGTAATCTAATATATGAACCATCATACAGAGGTAGGATATTAAACGTATTTTAAGTTATGATCCAGTATAGAGAGAAATCATATTAAACGTGATATGAGTTGGGAATCAGCATAACTATGTAGGAAGGTAAACGTAATCTGTGTTATGAACCATCATAAAGAGATAGATAGAATAGTAAACGTAATCTAACTTATGAACCAGCGTCATGAAACACATTTTTCCTATAAATAATAATTTTAATCACCAATTGACCAGAAACTAACAGCGCCCTCTAAAGAACTTGCTCAGTAGTAGTGCTGCCATCCCTCCACCGTACCAGAGTATGAGCCAACGCTCACTTTTTCCTTGTAGTTTGGTAAAACACGTGAATAAATAATATGTCAACCTAGAAATCACAAGTTAATTGGAAACTTATGTCTGCTGGTCGGCGAGGAGTGACTTAATATCAGTGACCCCAAATCACACGGTGTTATACAGAGAAAATAACGCGGTTTGTTGTTGTTATACCTTTACTACGATATGCTGTTATTTTCTGCACATCCGACTAGCATTCTCATTTTGAGGTCACTTTATGCTTCTATCCGGATCCATATCGATGCATTGTAGGTCACAATGGCGCATGTAAAATAATATTGTTGTTTCTTTTTGTTTTTTCTTTTTCTGCGAGCACTTGTTAAACATTCAGTCCAATATTGATTACCTATTGAGCTGTTTGTTTTATGTCATCTTGGGTTCCCCACATCATGTTTTGCAGAGAGACTCCTGTGGGTGAGATTGTCGTTCTGTGAACAATGAAATTAAGACATTTATGTAGTATGTGATTTAGTGTCTGCCTTGCTACTCTGCAGATGCAGACCGCGCAGAGTCCGTTTGCTGTATCTCTCTGTTATGTGATGTATTTTGCAGGTATGTGACGTAACTCTCTGATATGTGATGTGTCTCTGTAATGTGACATATCTCCCTGGTATGTGATATGTCTCTCCGTTATGTGACATATCTCACTCGCATGTGATGTATCTCTCTGTTGTATCTCTCTGGTATGTGATGTATCTTGTTGTTCGTCCATCACAAGTGATGATGACCATTTGTTACATCGACTTTTGAAAATTCAATTTTAGTTATGTCCTTGATTAAGAGTTCGTAGATTGCTAATGAGCCCTATTCGAGCTGTAAATGTCCTTGGACAGTAAGGACATGGAATGACGACTGTAGACGGATCTTGGTCTATCCGTGACTTTATAGCTGCTCTCCGCTGTTGAGCTGCTGCATTTTTCCTCTTTTCACAAGATGATGCGCTCTTTTTTTATTTTAGAACGCCATCTTACTGTTATGTGGTGTACCTCTCTGGTATGTAATGTATCTCTGTGTTATGGGATGAAAAACCGCAGTGTTGGAAAGGAAACGTTGGATTTCCTGGCAATGTTTCTAAAACATGTATTATTAACATAAAATACTACTTAAGGGAAGTAGTTTTGACTATGTCATATCCAGTGGCACAATTTATCTCCCATATCCTCTCATGAACTGGGTCTCACCAATGGCTCACTATACAAACCAACCATGCAACAGAAAACCTTTGTAGATGACATGCCTTTATATTGAGGTTATTTCTTATACAAGCTTCATGGCACGTCATCTCTATAATCCCGTAGTCGTAACCTTCGATAACAGTTACCATGTTGTTCCGACAAGCGGACGTTGTACTTGAACTAGTGACGGGCACGGCGTGGGTAGGCAGAACAACAAAGAAACCTGTCGCAAGGGCCAGAGGTGTGTCCTGATGTCGACGTCTGTTTCAGAGACATTGGACTCGTAACACCATCGAGTAGAATGGCTGCTGGAACAGAGGGCGGATCACTTATGGGAATGCCCCACGTCCTGTGAGGCCAGTTTTCTAATCAAGAATCAAGACTCTCATGACCGATTGACCATTTACTCATAATTTGTAACATCTCTAGACATATTTTTATTATTTGCTCTCCAATTTTACATGTGTTGTCAACAAACCCCTGAATATTACAGAGTTCTGTGAGACCATATGCTATAGGTTGAGGACCACTACTATAGAAAATATGTTCAAATACCGAGTAAGTTTAATGTGTTTTTTCTTGGTTAAGTAAACGTTACTTGCTATCGTGAGGTACTCTTCTTTCGTCCACGGACATTAGTCCAATAAAGTTATATAGGAGCTTTACAACCATACAAAATAGTTGAGTCTGTAATCCAAACACCAAGACCTCCGGAACAAATATTGTTAACATTTAGTTTAGATGTAGTTTTATAGTTCAGCACAGAAATCGGCGACACTGTGTGCGGTTGTACAGTCCCCAGACTTTTGGTTTGGTATATATATATATATATACTCTTCATTTCACTTCATTGTCATAAGGCCGACCATGAAAACGAGGGACCACCGCAATAAGAGAGAGAAAAAACTCCACAATATACTCAGCACACGCGAGGGACATCCCAAGAGAACTCTTCTACTCCAGACACTGAAAACCAAAAAAGGGTTCAGCGAATAGATAGATATATATTATATAACATGAAACCAAATCGCATTCCTTCGATCTTCCTCTATATGACGTGTCCTGTTTTGCAGAACGTTTTCCTCGCTGCCAATCTGTAAGTTTTACTATTGTGTGCGAGCTGCCCAGCTTCTTCCATTGTCATGTTCAAAAAGTCTTCGATGTAAATCTGTCCATCGTAGCCTTGGTCTGTCACTTGTTCTCTTTCATCCCATTGATATCCTTCAATAAAAAAAGAATCATCTGAAAAGAGAAACAGTGGAAGACCCAATATAGAAAGATGACAGAGAAATACTATAATAACAAGGCTACACTGTGTCAGCAGCAGCACAGTTATAAAAAGACAGAAAACATCAACTCTCCATGGCGCCTAACAACGCACATGAATAAGACAAGACATTTATCTATCGTAGTTGCCGGTCTACAGTTTGCAATATAATTACTCCCTCCATATAACAAGAAACTATAAAATAATATCCAAATAAAAATAGTAAACATATTATTTGAGTTTCTTCCTCTTGTCTATATTTAAAATCTAATTAGAAAACATTCGTTTAGTTCCAGCTATTATTCTCCACTGCATGCGGTGCGGAATACTAATGAATGACTGCTGTTTCAATTATGAATTCTGATGAGATCACGTTAGAATATCATTGCGCACTAATTTTGAAAGATGACCTTATGAGCAAGAAATAATAATACCCCCATTAATATATTCCTCTGCCGTTGCCATGGCAACGTGTCTGATGGTATACGCTTCATAAGGCTGGAAAAGGAAGTTGTAATGAAAGAGATCCGGTAGATATTTTAATAGCAGCGATAAATATTGTGTTCATATAAAATATTTCATATATTACATTATATGTGTGGGATATTTCATAGTAGATCTTGTTCTTAACTCGAAACTCGAGTAGTGTTACAACAAAAATGATGGCTCAGGAACAAGAACGGTACAAATTGAAATCTTCTGTTTCTGTTCTCAAAGTCCTACCGATTAGCAGGACGAAGTTCTGATAACAGAATGTGTTGTGTCTTGTTTCACAGCTTGACCAAGACCTTTTGAAAAATAGTCCTTATTATCATTAATCGAATATCTGCACATTATAATCGCCAGTGGTATCATCACTATCATGTTCCACTAGTAGGTTCTCTGCTGCGATACATGTACTTCAGTATCTCCATTCCTAACTCTACCTTGTGTTATGTTTTTATCGAAAATACCACACTTCAGGGATTGTTTTACACACATTCACACACAAACACACACGGACACCCACACCTCCACAAACACACATTCGCCATCCACACACACTACCCATACTCACCACCAAAACACACCAACACCCACCACACATACACATATACACATACCCACATCCACACAAACCACACACACACCAATACCACACACATACCACACCACACACACCACACCACAAAACACACACTCCACCTACACACCCACACCACACCACATACACACATCACACACCACACACACACACACACACACACACATATCTGGCTCTGTATCAGAATTGTACAGGGCGTGTCCGCGACGGCCAGCAAAGGTAGCGAGTTCGATCCCCGCCACAAGCAATTTATTGTGCAGTCACACCATCACTACAGCCAAAGAATGCTGCGTTGATGGTTACGTCCTGAATAGGATACGCTACCAGTTTATATATATATATATAATGTATTTGTGTGCGTGCGTTCGTGGCTGTGTGTGGCTATGATATCACTGTGTCTAGGAAGTGTTGCATACATGTCAATAAGATCCTCAACTTCAGGATAAGAATAATAAGGTCACTGTGTTGTTTCTGGGAATGTCGTAGAAGGCAATTAATGAAAGTTGAAGGATCGGCTGACAACATGCCACATGTGAAATATGATCATTGTTGCTGCTTGTTTTATCTCGATATTATTGCTGTTGTCTTCTATCAAATAGTTCCCAATTGATGACGAAGAAAGGTGGCACAGTTAAAACTTTCTGTTTTGTGGCATAGGCCTATGTGGCGAAGAATCATTGGTGTACTGGTAATGTAGAAAGGCCAACATATCTGACAGAAGAATGATGTATGTACTGGTAATGTAGAAATGCCAATACATCTAACAAAAGAATGATGGATGTACTGTTAATGTAGAAAGGCCAACATATCTGACAAAAGAATGATGGATGTACTGGTAATGTAGAAAGGCCAACATATCTGACAAAAGAATGATAATTTAGTTGACCCAGAAGCATATGCTGCATTTGGAAGGATGTAATGCTTATGGGATGATTCTGCACTCAAGATTGGAATGCTTCCATTCCAGAACTAAATATGCATCCATAAACACTGCTAACAAAATCATGCCTTTTAGGCAGCATACCTTATACGAGTTCGGATGTAACCTGTTACACAACAGAGGAGAGCGTGTGGTTTTGTCAGGCTACGAACTGTCAAGTACTACCTGCTCACAGTTAAATAAATTACATCATCATCAGATTGATTTGTTTGCTACTTTACTTCATCTTATTTTGTAGATATTAATCTTTCTTTTCTGTATTTTAGTTATACCCTATTTTCCACCCCTGTCACTGGTAATACAGTGTTGGTATATAGATATAATTTATCATTTTTCTTTTTGGTATTCATTGGTGTTTCAAATTCGTGATAAGGTGATAAGTCTAGTTTGCCCTCCTAAAAATTCACATTGCCACACCGTGCGCCCTAGCTTGGTAAACGTTTTTCTAAACCATATTTTCTTTCCTTGTTTACTGTATTAGTATTTCCTTATCAGAAATCTCACTTTCAACTTTTACTACAGTTTATAAAAAAAATTACGCCATTTCGATCTTAACATTCTATGACAAAATTAACACTCACTCCTGTGGTCACACACTTCAACGTCGATGGTCATCATGGTGCTTTGCTTTTTCAGGTCATCGCCATCAGATCGTGCACCACCGATGATAGATCTAGGTATGCTCTAGAAAATCGTCTTATTTTTGAATTGGGTACACTCAAGCCTTTTGGACTCAATTTTTGACCACTCTTATGTCTAGTACTGGGTTGGTGAGGTCTTTGTCTTTAATCTTTTTGTTCCGTCATTTACTCATCTTTTTTTCCGTTTCGTTTCCACATATATTTACGTTTTTTATGTACTTTCTGACCTTCCGGCATATCATTTCCATATTTCCGTTGGATGTTGTGATAATTTTTCCATTCGTCATCTTGTGATGTTTTGTTTGTGTCTTGATAAAGACCTTCTGGTTGAAACGTTGAATGTGATTTGTGTAGTGTAATTTTTATGATTTCGTGTGTGCTCATCATTGCCCATCATTACCTACTAGTTTTAGCTATATTATGTCGTGTCCCATTGAAACAATATATAAACCTGTGTTTCACGTAAGTCTAATTTATGACAAAATTAATGAATTTTGAGCTTAGCATTCTTTCTATATGACAAAATTATCGCATTTCGAGCTTAGCATACTATACGACAAAATTAACGCATTCGAGCTTAGCATACTATATGACCAAATTAACGCATTCGAGCTTAGCATACTATACGACAAAATTAACGCATTCGAGCTTAGCATACTATATGACCAAATTAACGCATTCGAGCTTAGTATACTATATGACCAGATTAACGCATTCGAGCTTAGTATATTATACGACAAAATTAACGCATTTCTTTCTTAGCAAACAATATGGCAATATGAACCACTAAACATTGACCAATACGAACAAAATACTTACATTTTGTGCGTCCAATCAGAAATGGGAAGTGGTCATTGAACGATGACCAGAACTGTCCTGCAATCAGAAAAGTGTTTCTAAAACCGAGGCATATATTAATGCACGTGCACAATTTAAAGATGACAGGTAATCTTTCAAAAACATCGAACCAGTAATTGCTTCTGTAATACCAGATTTTATAATGATTATTTTACAAGGTTGTGTGTCACGTGATTTGAGTTGTAAAACATGTAACGTGGACCAAGTCCTTCTCTAGGATAGCCCTGCTCGATACATCATCATTTATATTGATTAATCTGACATTTTTCAGGGTACTACACAATTTCTACGATGAAATGTTAAACATTCAGCCCAATATTGATCATATATAGAGCTGTTTATTTTATGTCATCCTTTGTTTATGTTTGCTGCGGAGCTGGGTGTTTGCCCCTCTCGGCCCAGTACATGCGATATTTACATGCTTTTATCTCATGTAAGCTTCTCTAGACTGTGACAGCATTCCCATCTGTTGGAAGAGTCTGTGATCTAACGCTTACCGGTTTATGACCCATTCGTGTGGTTGGGGGTTAGCGCTAATTTGTCTCACACTAGTGAGGTCTATAGTTCGATCCCCGGCAGGGACTGGGTTTTTTTCTGTCTCAGGGTTAATTAAAAAAAACTCACCCGGTACATGACGTGGCCACAGCAAGAGCACGCGGCCTTCATCACACAGCTACAAAATCCCTCCCTGAAAATCCTTAACGGGAAACATGCAGTATTTGACAGGTTTGACCGATTCTTTTCCTTGGACATTGAAGATCAAAACATGACCCATGATCGCAATTTCCAAGAAAACGGCACAAATGATTTAAATTTTGATCGACTATGTCTATTTCGCACGAGGTGATTCGCTGCCAGACTCGTATAATTAGACTCATTTGCACGATATTTCCTAGGGTAGTGATCCATATCGGGACTTTCAAGCTTGATTTCGATATTGTAAATTACTCAAAAAGTAAAGTACGACTAAGGATTGTTCGCCCTCATAGTCTAGATCTTGTTCGCTCCTTTAGCCGAGGTTGTGTTCAGCAGCATCGTGAACACGTCGTCCAATGTAGCCTGTTTCCACTGTGTCTTCGTACCGGGAATACATGGCATGCTGCCTTTCCTTCCCACACAACCTGCTAGCAGAAGACAACTGGAAGTATGATCTCAAGCATGGAAAATTACTTTAGTTAAGATTTCTCTTTTCTAATTTTTCTCACATATGGTGCTGCCCTTTAACGATGTGCTACGTTTGCATATACTCGTATGCCCCGCTTCTCTAATGACTTGTTCGATATTTTCACCATTGTGAGCTTTCATACATGACAACCAAACCTTTCAGGACAACCGCTGTTTGACACTATCCTGCGACAGTATTTTATTGTTGGGACCGACATGAGTTAATGTGAGGTATTGTTTAAATTGTGACATGAATCAACATTCCACCATTGCCGAAACTGCCAGGACACCACCCATAAATCGTTAGTCATACTGCTTAGCACGCGTTTCAAATCAATCTGTTTTCAGGGTGCGCAAAAAAGAGATACTTTTACGATATATGGTATCTGCACACCCTGGAATCACGCGAGAACAAAGCATAAGTCTTTGTACCCTGTAAAGGGAGGCGCGGGGAGATACACCTGTAACATTGAAAAAAATATCAATTTGCTAATTGTACGGAGATATTGCTAGAAAACTATAGAGTATCCATTTATGCACATTGTTCTTAAAAATATGTGTCGCTGTATGAAAATATTTTGAGATATACACCTTTAAAATAAGTAGGTGGTCAGGGATTTTCATTAAATATGGCAAAAATGTTCCGTGTGATTGAGAAAAACAGTGAACAGCTCACATAGTTACTGAAGCTGAGGGACTGTTAAAGGTACACAATAAGGTTACCAAGGTAACCCTAGAAGTCAGAAGATCCAAGAGGAGGAGGAGTTTGGGTCTAGATGAAGCACACGTTGATGCTGAAGGGTATCCATATCTTGCATGGAGTTTTTAAGGTTGGGACATCTATTTTTATTGTTAAAATTTGTTCCCATTATTTCGCAAAATGTTTATATAATTGACACTTTTATGCTCATATCTTTTTCAAATATTAACCGATATTCATGAAATTTTGCATGCATATTTCGTACATAGCTCCCTATAGCACATACTAAGAACATTGCCATCTATGTATATTTACTATTTGTAGAGCTATTCAAATTTGGAAATCGCTCACCAAAAAAGTGGTGAACTTGGAAACCACGTTTCAAAACATGAAACGATATATTGAAAATATATTCTAATATCCGTAGTATACGCCATAGCTATTCCATTTATGTGCATACATTTTTAATCATAACTCATTTGTATTTAATATCTTCTCAAAAATTTTACAGAATTGAACTTACCATTTTGAACATGAGCACTATAACATTTTTGTTCAAGATCAATAGTTTATATTTAACCTTTATAATAAAAGAACAATCTTACCTTATAATTGTAATATATTCATTCAGGCATCTACTTTGAAATTTGCAGACATGTAACTGCAGCCGTTATTTAAATATGAAATTATTTGTAACCCTACCGTCTCCTGGGTGTCCTCCCCCACCACCCCTTTTTACGATTTCTGAGCACGTAACACAGAACGATCCTTAGTTTTACATGTTACACGTTTAAATGTTACTGTGCAATTTTAATTTTAGTGTTGGTTAGATGAATATACGGTAAAGATATTGAAAATATTGTACAGTGTATTATAATTAAAAATACTAAATGAGATTTCATAGTTGCGTATGCGTTTCATAATTTATAGAGTTTCATAATCATACGTATCCAGGATAATTCGTTCTAGCAGTAATGCCATCTAATTAGCTTCGTTTCGATCGTTCGATCGTAAATTAATTAGTATTAAATAATTTAGTTGTTTAAACTTTAGAAATCTAGCTAACGAAACGAAACCCTCGTGGTACTGTGTGATTATACGCGTGTGAGATATTTATTTTAAATTACAATTAGAACAAGGCAGGTTCAACTTTCACTAGTAGAATACATCTGTATAGAAGAAAAAACAGGACTTCATTCGTTACGCTGTTGATTATTGTCGTGTTTTCTTTGGTCACTATTGATATACTTGAAGTCGCCTGACAGAAATAGCCAAGGCGTCCAGGCAAATACAAAGACATATTAAAAATCGGTCTTTGATTCCATCTGTACACATTTTTGTTATAGTGGAGTTCGGCCATGAATATAGAGGCATTTACACAGAACGTTTCTAGTTCACAGTATTCTCACCCATATGAACTTGCGTGAATAATTAACAGTTGGAACAATCCTTGATGCTATTAACCCAAGATTTTCATTGTAGTTTAATACTTTCACGGAGAGTAAATGATGCCACAGTTCTGCAAGAAACACGGTACGAACCATAATCACAACAAATATATATATATATCCCTCAAACAACTTTCAGAACCAGCACCATTCCAATCTTTAAATATATTAAGAGACAATAGATAACATAGTTTTCACACATCAGCAGACTACCATCAGACACCACACCATAGCAAGCTATGCTACACAGATACAGAAAAGGTAGACCTAGATCGATCACGAAAACGATAGACCATCGAAATAAAAGAGGCGACAAACTTCACAATATACTCAGCGCGCATAAGGGCCATCTCCGGAAAACTCTTCTACCCCTGACGCTGAAAGACAGCAACGGGTTTAGCGAATAGATAGATAGATAGTTACATATATTTCCTAATGTTTATTGCATTCTTAAGCTTTGCTTTAATTTATTTCTGAACAGATAAGAAAAATAAATTAATTTGAAAAAAATGAAGTTTGGAGTCATAGTTGTTTCTGTTTTACGGTCTGTGCTACATTCAAGTGTCACATGATGCTTGGAATTTGTCGCACTACTCATTATATCACTGTGCGGAGTACTCTCGGAATAGCAATAATAAGCTGGCTCTGTTATCATACCATTTTTTGTATCTAATTTCTTCTAATTTCCGTTGGCTCGTGTTGCATACTTGTCCGCATTCACCATTGCGTAATTAGCAGGTCAGATTTGTTGGTTCTTCTGTTCTTTCTGCGCTCTTTCATAAACTTTCAATGATTATTTGCATAGAAATCCGAAGAAGGAAAAAAACCATAATGCGTTATTAGTTATTGATTTATCTGCTCGCTCATAACAATCCTTGTCTTCCTCTTCAAGTGTTACGAGAGCACAATGCCCTCGATGAGTGCTCGTGTTTTATAAATGATATTTCTGCAGATATAAGATGAATTTATCTCCTTTTTACACTTCTCGTTTTGTGAATGAAGCAGATGTGCATAATACAATTTTTGATGGCCGTGGTCCAGATATGTTGCAAGAAGAAGCGTGGGTTTGGAGAACGTTTTATTATGAAATGTTTGCTGTATTCACATAGAAGGAATCCGTTCTATAGCATTATCTTCTCTTCTTTTAAGAAATAAGAGTGTCACATTTCTTTCTTATAAGCTTTTTATATTCTAGACCGGTACAGATTTGTTAACTTTGATCTTAGTGAGTAAGAATACGTTCTGGATTGTGTATACATGTGTACATTATTGCACTAGTAACTTTTATTATTTATTGTTATTATCATTATGGTTGAGTTTATTGGTCATCGTCGAATACGACGGTTGAACATCATAATTTGTTAATGATTCGAGAATAGCCGTAGTATTGGTTAAATTGTTCACCTTGTACTCAATAGCTCATGGATTCGAATTCGTTTCGTGTCCTGTTTACAAATTATTTTGTTTACAGAGATCCCTAGGAATTATTGCTTGAAGCGAAGGAGTTACTTGCTATGAGTGGTACTATCAACAGACAGAGTACCGTTATTTAAAGAAGGATATAGCAAATATCGGACAACTCGAGTACAATGAAAACATCCTGTACGACATATGTGTGCTCTTTCAACCTTTGCTGCTGACGATTTCATGGCATGCTCATCACGTGCATCTGTAGTTGTCGTATCTGATATATATTTGCAGCATATATTGTTATTCTTATATATTTGTAGCATATATTGTTATTCTTATATATTGGTAGCATATATTGTTATTCGTATATATTGGTAGCATATATTGTTATATATTGGTAGCATATATTGTTATCGTTATATATTGGTAGCATATATTGTTATCGTTATATATTGGTAGCATATATTGTTATCGTTATATATTGGTATCATATATTATTATATATTGGTAGCATATATTGTTAGTGTTACATATTGGTAGCATATGTTGTTATTGTTATGTATTCAGGACGTAGCCATCATTCCTGAATGTTTTAGCTGTAGTAGGTTTCTTTGCAATATAAATACATTCAGTAGTTTGTAATTGTTTTCTTTACAATCTGATTGCACAATTGCCTGTGTCGGGATTTGCACCCCGTACCTTGGCCGTACAGACGGGTTCTGTACCACGCCGCTACGCTGTCGGACAATGGTATATATTGTTTGCAATTCTGAGTTCTTTTGGTGGCTACATTATTTGAGAAAAGACAAGTTTGAAATTAATAAAATTAGTCGTAAAATACAATTCTGTTTTACTTTTCGAATGGTACATAATGTTTATTGGCACTGTTGAAGAGTTCTTTCTCAAACGTGAGCTGGATCTCATTTGGAGCAGAACGGTGGTCATACGACTGTACATTACAAAGCTGGACGTTGTCCAGAGAACGGAGATTCTTTGCTCAAATGGACTGACATATCAGGATTCGACGGTGTTTAATGTGTACCTTTATTTCTTCTTATTATTTCTTTTAAATAAAAGTGTGCAGTTGATCGACGCAGTGTGTATCGATGGTTGTGAATACAATCCTGTGGTACCAGGTGATCGATTCAGTGTGTATCGATGGTCGTGAATGCAATCTTCTCTGGTACCAGTTGATCGATGCAGTGTGTATCGATGGTCGTGAATACAATCCTGTGGTACCAGGTGATCGATTCAGTGTGTATCGATGGTCGTGAATGCAATCTTCTGGTACCAGTTGATCGATGCAGTGTGTATCGATGGTCGTGAATACAATCCTGTGGTACCAGGTGATCGATTCAGTGTGTATCGATGGTCGTGAATACAATCCTGTGGTACCAGATGATCGATTCAGTGTGTATCGATGGTCGTGAATGCAATCTTCTGGTACCAGGTGATCGATTCAGTGTGTATCGATGGTCGTGAATACAATCCTGTGGTACCAGGTGATCGATTCAGTGTGTATCGATGGTCGTGAATGCAATCTTCTGGTACCAGGTGATCGATGCAGTGTGTATCAAGGGTCGTGAATGCAATCTGCTGGTACTAGTTGATCGATTCAGTGTGTATCGATGGTCGTGAATACAATCCTCTGGTACCTGTTGATCAAGAAATGAAACATTCATGTAGAGACATAGATAGAATTGGACGAGGAATGTTGGCTAGATCTGTAAAATATATGAGCACATACTCATCTTACTACTGGAATTGCTGAGATGCGGAACAATGGTGATATATTGTCTATTGTCTATCTCCAGGTGGTGTTGTCGTAGCTTCAACACTTGCTGTTGATCGTAAGGTTTTGTAAAGGAGATGTAGTCTGCGTTCCAGATCCAGGTGTGTTGCTCTGGTTGAGATGTAGTCATGTTTATTCAGGATCGTCTTCATAATGTCTATCCATCTTTTCCTTGGTCTGCCCTTGGCTCTGTATCCTGATTCCATCTTGTTATAATCTCTTATGTGAAGTTGGTCGTTCATCCTCATAAGATGTCCAAACCATTTTATCTGTCATTTCTCTATATATTCGATGCATGATGTGATACCTATTACCTTTCTGATATTCTCACTTCGCATTTAGTCGAGTCTGGTGACTTCAATAGCCTTCCTTAGACATTTCATTTTGCATGTGTTAATCTTTCTCTTATGCGTAGATGTCACTTGTCCCGTCTGCTATAGTAGCATATTGTTGCTATATAAAGATACTCTTAATCAATTGTTTCTTTACTTCCATGTTGCTTTGTGGGTGTTATAGCAAAAGTGACAGCTGGTATGTCACATCACTTTCCTTGAACATCATGTTTCCATAGATACATATCGTTCATAAATGAGTAGTTATACAGTATCAACGTCATGGCGATGCACGAAATCAGCCTCAAAGAGAATATACCCACACTTTGTTCATTCTCTAGTGAGCTCATCGTTAAACGGTTCCAGGTTGTCAAAAGGTAACATTTTATTTCTGGCACCTGCTTATGCACCAGAAAATCTGGGATTGTCGAAAGCTTTGACTCTTCCCAGTCGCTCCTGTGCCCTAACACCTACATAGACTATACACATTGTGTCCTAGCACCCACGTAGAATGTCTACATATGCACTAGCACCCACATATACTGTCTACCTGTTCCCTAGCACCAACCTGGACTGTCGTCTACTTGTGCCCTAGTACTCAACTAGACTGTCTACATGTGCCCTGGCACCTAACTACACTATCTACCTGTGCCCTTACACCCACCTAGACTGTCTACCTGTGCCCTTACACCCACCTAGACTGTCTACCTGTGTCCTAGCACCCACCTAGACTATCTACCTGTGTCCTAGCACCCACCTAGACTATCTACCTGTGCCCTAGCACCCACCTAGACTATCTACCTGTATCCTAGCACCCGCCTAGACTATCTACCTGTGCCCTAGCACCCACCTAGACTGTCTACCTGTATCCTAGCACCCGCCTAGACTATCTACATGTGTCCTAGCACCCACCTAGACTGTCTACCTGTGTCCTAGCACCCACCTAGACTATATACCTGTGCACTTGCACCCACCTAGACTGTCTACCTGTGCCCTAGCACCCACCTAAACTATATTATTGTTTCCTGGGAGAGATATTCCCCTCTTGGAAAAATATTGGTATAATATACGAGGGGGAGTCAATAAGTAAGTCACAAATGGCTCTTTAGAAAAAAACTGAAGACGATAAAAACCTGAAAACTGTTTATTTTTACACATACATTATCCCTTTACTTCTCAACATACTTTCCACCAACATTGATGCATTTATCCCATCGTTTTATGAGTCCTCCCAAACCTGCTGCGTAGAACTGCGTGCTCTGCTTTTTAAGCCACATTTTCACTTCACATTCAACTTCTGCGTCAGTCGCGAAATGCTTCCCGCCAAGGTGGGTTTTTAGTGGACCAAAAAGGTGAAAATCACTAGGGGCTAAATCGGGGCTGTAAGGAGGATGTTCCAGAATTTTCCAACCAAGATTTTTTATTTTCTCCTGAGTTAATCGAGCCGTATGTGGTCTAGCATTGTCATGAAGGAGTAGCACTCCTCTAGTCAGCAGCCCTGGACGTTTTCTTCGAATTGCATCCCGAAGCACTGATAGAACTTCACAGTATGATTCAGAATTCACATTGTCACCTTTCTTTTTGAAATTGGTTAAAAGCACTCCTTGACAATCCCAGAACACTGTCAGCATAACCTTCCCTGCTGATGGTGTAACCTTGAATTTTTGGACACAAGGCGAAGAAGGATGTTTCCATTGCATTGAAGCACGCTTTGGTTCAGGCTGGTAGTGATGCACCCATGATTCGTCCCCAGTAATAATCCTGTTCATCATGTCTTCTTCATTTGCGTATTGACAGAGATGCTCCAATGACAAGCCTAATCGGTTCATTTTGTGTTCGTCCGTCAATTGTCTGGGCACCCACCTTGAACACACTTTCTTAAATTTCAATCGGTCATGCATGATGCTGTATGCTGAACCATGTGAGCACCCTATTGCAGCTGCTACAGCATCTATCGTTACTCGTCTGTCACCTCGAATCATCTCCTCAACCCGCTGCACAGATGCGTCTGTTGCAATTTCAACAGCACGACCAGATCGGATTTCGTCAACAATTTTAGAGCGCCCTTGAGAAAATTTTTTTACCCAGCTGTGCACCGCTTTACGGGACAAACAATTGTCAGAAAACAGGAAGCATTTCTTTATGAATGTCTTTTGCAGGCAGTCCTTTTGCCCATAAAAAACGCACAACAGCACGTTGTTCATTGATTGTACACTCTGTAAGTACAGTAGCCAAATTGTTTTTTGTGCTGCGCATGCGCAAGGTACAGCTAGCGCCATCTAGCGAACATAAACATAAAGTTCTATGATGATATCAACTATAAACAGCTTTAGAAACCACCTACTGCATTTTCCTGCCATCCAACATCAATTTGTGACTTACTTATTGACTCCCCCTCGTATTTATAAGTATCATGCCGAAATCGGATGTGCTATGCCTACAAGGCGCATAACGGTGGCACAACGTAATCACGCTCCTGGCGGAAATCGCACGGATATCCGTGATGGTTACAATGGAGCGAACGCAAAACAAACATGTATAAGTATGCTCCGCTTCTGCGTACGTATGTCCGTGCATTTCCTTGGTATGCGTCACAAAGTATAAGCATAGTGACCAATAGAAATCACGTATCAAGTCTTGGTTTGATTGTGTACGTTGATCTTCTATTATCTAGAGTCAAAGATCTGCACGCAGGGCCATTTCGTAGAAAGTATTGATATTTATTGTAAAGGAAATCCCAGCTATTTTTGGTAACTATTGACTCTTTTTGTGACGTCGTATCAAGACCTTATATAGGCCTATATATCTGAGAAGACCGTGGTAAATATCACTTAAAGGACAGGAGTTTCCAAATAAATGTAGAACATATTCCAGCATCTGTATTGACCACACCCTACATCAGCACTGGTTTCTATACATCATTGTGTCGCAGCTTCCTGACATAGATTTGTTACAATCCGTATTTTTCAACAAACCACATTCCCTATACGCTGGTATTCGAATACGTTCATGTAGATTTTCAGGTCGTGTTATCCAGTACTCTGTCGTCTCGCGTTGTGCGCGTGTCGCTTAGATAAACAAATGTGTACAAGACTTGAATGTCATTGTCGAGTTGGCAGTACTGACTTTAGAAATATCGCTAGTTTTAGTTACGTGTGTTCATATAAAACGTAAACAATATTGGAGACTTTTTGCGCTGGTTTTTGATTATTCTATGAACGTTGGATGTGTTTTTATCAATTCTATAGGGGGCCTAACTATTGGATGGTAGGCTTATGAATGTTTTGGTTAGACCTAGTGTTAGTTATGTGTTGACGAAGTGTGTAACCGATTTGTTGTGTTACTGATGGTACATATATAACTTATTAGGTGTGTGTTGTCGTGATTGCCTATATTATAAGTGTTAGGTTTGTGTTTATGCAAAGTTTATTATTTATTGGAAGACACGTATATACACACTACACTCGCACGTAGGAAACATCACAATCGCAACACACACAGCGTATACACAGTACACTTGGGTACACACTAAACTCACATTCTCTCACTTCTGTGTCACTAAATCTTTCTCACACAGACCAATCATTACATACACGTATTACAAGTACGTTGTTTATACCAATTACCTGTAAATATTACCTGTATGTTGGCTGTACGTTTTACCTATACTTATTAACTGTATACTACAGTCTGCACCTATTACCTGTATCACACCTATTACCGGTACATGTATATTGCTATTACCTGTATATTACCCGTACTTACACACTTTATCGGGACCACGGTAGCACAATAGTTAGTGCACTAGAGTTATATTCCAGTTATTCAATTTTTTATTGCCATCTCAACTACCGTTTACCCCTCCAAACAAGAAGCGTGTTTTTTTCTCAATGGATTGAGTACCACAGAGAATTGGGGGTCATCTGGAAATGAAATAAGTTCCGTGAAATCTTCCCCGTGCGCGCAAATGAATATAATTGATGTGTTGCTGGTAATTCAATGGATTGAAACAAACAAACAAATAGCAAACTGGTTCAAGATCGATCAAACTTAAGGAAATCGCTATCAGATCTTCTAGTAAATTAAAGTCGGCGGGCGTGATTCTGACCACATCATCTCTCGGTATGAGGTTGATCAATCTAAAATACAGGTAGAACACTATTATCTCCGATACGTGTCAGGCTTGAGTAAGAAAAACCGTATTATACAACAACTGTGAATACTTATTATCATTCTTCACAAACATTTGTTGCAGTAAATCATGAGTTTGTTTCGTCGATAAACATATGTTCAGTTAGGTATCTACAATTTATACTTACCGAAAGGACCACCTATACAACAATGTATTGATTTCTGTGTACGACCCGTGTATTGGCATTACCTGAAGAGATAATCAGACTCAACACTATGCCTAATCCCCATAATAGAGAGATGATGCCAGGGTTACGAACAAGAGGAAGACAAAGAAGATAATGGACGCAAGGAATCAAAGACCACCTGAACATGACAGTAATCGAAGCAGGAAGACTGGCTCAAGCTCGACAAAAGTTTTGAAAGGCTGTGAGGACTAATAAATCCTGTTCAGGATATGCTACATGATGATGATAATATGCGTTTTTAAGAGATAGTTAAGTAGGGTCCATATCAGGCTGGTTATCCACCCCCACTTGGGGATCTCCCTAGCGTAGTGGTTATGCTGTCCGCCCTGTGTTCAAGAGGTCATATGTTCGAATCCGACTCGTGTCATCTTGTGTACAAGGTGGATTTGTTCGGAGATCCTTGAAGCTACGGAGTTACGTGTTATGAGTGGTACTCTCGGCAGGCGGAGAGTACCTCTTCGTTGATAGTGGTGGAGTATATATGGGAACCGAGTACAGTGAAGTCCATCCTCTACGTCTTATGAACCTTTTTATCCACCCCCGCCGAAGTGACCCTTCCTCTCGTACGCCCGCTAATAAACTCCTGCATATGACTTTCTTACAGCACATCTCTTTGTTTCTTGTGTTGCTAATGCGATTTGTTATAGACATTCGTACATGTCATCCCATCTATCAGATTCTGTCGTCAGACACTGTCTCTTCTTCTCTGAATGTCTCCCGTGGTTTGTAAATGCTCACCTTATTACCATACACTATATATCGTGACTGTCTTGTTCTATGTTTCTCCATAATTTGTCTCTTGACTCCAACAACTCAAACATCAAATGATGTTCTCTATTGACTCTAGCATCACAAACATCAAATGTTACTCTCTCTTGACTCCAGCATCACAAACATCAAATGCTGTTCTCTATTGACTCCATCATCTCAAATATCAAATGCTGTTTTCTCTTGACTCCAGCATCACAAACATCAAATGTTACTCTCTCTTGACTCCAGCATCACAAACATCAAATGCTGTTCTCTATTGACTCCAGCATCACAAACATCAAATGTTACTCTCTCTTGACTCCAGCATCTAAAAAATGTAATGTTATTCTAAAATGAATGAAAGAGGAGTCTAACTCTTAACTATTAAAAAATCGATACGAAAATAGTAGACCTATTGGACGCCCTCGTAAAAGGTGGATAGATAGTGTATTAGAAACACTCGGAAATATAACAGCAGAAGAGGCAAATAGAAGGGATCCGACCCTCTCCTCTCAACACCGAAAGGTACATGAACACATAGAAGAAGAAAAACAATTTATTGTAATATTTTTTTAAATTTGAAAATGAACAATCAATAAAACTGCGCCTTACGCACATCTAAATTCTGCATAGTTCACTTTGTCCTGCAGGATTGGATAACCAATTGCACCCCCAAACCGGTTTATGTAGTACATGTCTCTTTGTTGGTAATCTTTGCTTCCCTAAAAACCCCTGTACAACACGGGCGAACAACGCCAAATTTCATATATGTTTATATTACATTTATCAGAAAACGTCGTTGGTCCTACATCAGGCATGTTCTACGCGTAGACTTCAACAGAATGCACCACCAATCTCTTGAATGGATACCTACAGGCAAAAGAGCAAGGGGTAGACCAAAAGAAACACTCAGAAGATCAATACTTAGAGAAAGTAAAACAATCAATATTCATACTATTCAAGAACTGCACAGAATAGCTATGAACTGACAGAATTGGAGAGATATGACCTCCGCCCTATGCGCTAACTTCAGAGTTAAAGGAAAATGAATATTACGATATATGTGTATATTACGAAATAAGTGTATAGTACGATATATGAGTATATTACGATATATGTTATGATATGTGTGTATACATGTATTAGGATATATGTGTTCTTCTTCTGCGTTCGTTCTCAAACTCCTGCAGATTAGCAGGATGCAGTCCGGAGAACGAAATGCGTTGTGTCATGGTTTACAGCACTGCTGCGATATCTGCACCATTCGGCCTGACACATACGATTTCAGCATGGCTTTGGGTCACTGACCCTATATGGGATGGGACAGCCAACTCCATCCCATAACCTCCTTAATCGCCTTTTACGACATACGTGGAAGGTAAATAGTGGTACTATTCTTTGCTCCCCTTTCGGGCACCGGCAACACACGGGCGAGAGGATATATGTTTATATTGTGATATATGTGTACATTATAAATGGTTAAAACTATTTATGTACTATCATATTCTTCAGTGCAACAGTAGATAATATTTCTGACTGTGACATTAAGAATAGTTGATTGCTATTATTTTGTGAACTTGAGGTTATTTCACTGTGACACCAACATCCGTGTTTATCTTACCTGCAGTTGACATTGTTAAGTTAAAATGTCTATAACTTTGGGATTGATCCGACCCACCTGAGAAGTTTCCTTTCATCTTCTTGAAATTTGTCTTTGTTATTACGTTTCACAATTTACACCAGGCTGCTATTCCGCATCTTTTGAAGAAGATTTATGTTTTAAGAATGATAATTTTATGACCAGCTATGACGTAATTCTTTGATCTGTGTTCTCTTCATCTTTTTCTGTGATCCAATGGCTCCTGGGCTGTTGTCCTCCGAGCTAGTGCCGTATAGTGATATCTGCATGTTTGTGGCAGTTGTTACCTAGTTGCATATCATTTGTTCCATGTATCGGGTATTGGATTGGAGGAATATTCGGTTCATTACATGGATCAGTGGCCAGATTTTGACTGTTTATTATGCAGTTTCATTCAGTTTTCATGACCACGCTGAACTCAGATTAACATGTCGATAGGTCTGTATCGATCTGCGCGCTACGAACAGAGATTCCTCTGTCCTGTTGGGTCATCCAATGGGGCGTGGGGGGACTCTCAGTGCGTAACAGTCAGATCGCTGGATTGGCCAGTAGTTTTAGCTACTGTGAAATCTGTCTTTATCAATATTTCGTTTCTTAGATAATGTAAATATTTGGTTCATTAAAATGTTTCCATGACTTTCCGTAATGTACCGATTATTATCTCTTAGAGAAATTATGGTGATGGCGCCCAGTGATTCTCAGCGAGGAGCATGTAGTACCAAAATTCATTGCTAGAGGGCGGTGAATAAAATAACATGGAATGGATGCAGACTCGTCTTGGAGGGGGGGGGCACAGAACAAAAATTATTTGTTTTATTTATATCTAACTATACATATGATATGGTAGCACGGGGGGGGGGGAGGGGCACGAAAGATAATTTGTTCAAAATCGGGACAATGTGTGATAAATGTTGGTAATGTAACTTATCCTACGTTTCACTGCTTAGTTGCACACGGCTCGTGATGAGATTTGCTTAACTGTTTGCATTAGATCCTTACACAACTATTTTGTGTTAACTGATTGCCTTACATCCTTACATATCTATTTTTATTAACTCATTGCATAGATACTTTCAGATCTATTTTTGGTTTACTGATTGCCTTGAACTCTTACAGATCTATGTTTTGTCGTTAAACAATTAGTCGCCGCTCGTTTGTTACCAGAGTTTGAAATGGAAGCAAATAATAATGTGTCCATGTTATGCATGTAGTGAGAGGCAACACAGATTGGAAGTGTTGGTATATATTCTAGTGGTTGTCAACGTGAGTATAAATTCCCTCTTGGATATACAACGCTTACCCGGGAAATAACGTAGAAAATAAATGTGGATTAGCAATCAATTTTGGGGGTTCCACATAGCAGCCACTGTTTAAAACGTTATCTAAAATTGTTGATCAAGCGGTTCATGGGCCCATTAACCAAATATAATTTTGTGATGTATGCATGCGTTTTTTGTAACCTATTGTTTTGTTCCATAGAGTTTTCCATTTATCTGGCCCTGGAGAGGAACGTATCTAATAAAACCTGATGATAAACGTAGACGAAAGCTGACAAGCTTTGTTTAGGATACCTAGAGAGTCATGAAAATAATTCTAACAAAGTTTGGAGGGCACTAGCGAAAAAAGGATGGAAAAATGGTATATTCTATCCCATAAAATTACAAAGTCAAATAAAATAAGCAAAAATAATGACGTCTACAACGGAAAGGAAAGTAAAACAACTACACATCAATATGAAACACAAGATCCAATAAAAGTCATCACACATTTGCGGAAAGGTCACAAGAAGTCGATGTGATAAGGATTCATATGTATATATCTAGTAAAAATATGTTTGTTTGGAGATCTCAGAGGAAGAAGATTACACATCTGGAAGAAATAGTTACTTATAGATACATGAAGGATCGACATGGAGAGAATTGCTATTAATGACTAAATAAAGAGATGACATGTGCTCAACAGGAAGCTGAAAGTTGAATAGATATAATAGAAAATACAATTCTCAAAAAATTACATTTCCGTGATAGTTGAAATCTTCTGGGTATGAAAGAAAGCTCTGGAGAAAACCCCCTCCCATTGCACACAGAAAACAGGAACGTTATTGATCGTAATTCCTATTATCGAGCGAAACAAGACCATTTTCAAAAATAATCTATGGTCAAATGAACCATAGAGAAAATATAATAAGATGAAATATTGGACAACTCAGTTTTAACATGTGGTCAGCTAGCATGTGGTCATCAAACATGTGGTCATCAAATATGTGGTCAGCTAGCATGTGGTCATCTAGCATGTGGTCATCAAACATGTGGTCTTCAAACATGTGGTCTTCAAACATGTGGTCATCAAACATGTGGTCAGCTAGCATGTGGTCATCAAACATGTGGTCATCTAGCATGTGGTCATCAAACACGTGGTCATCAAACATGTGGTCAGCTAGCATGTGGTCATCAAACATGTGGTCAGCTAGCCTGTGGTAATCAAACATGTGGTCAGCTATCTATGCTGACACTTTTAAAGTTATCATAAAAACAAGATTTTGTGCTCTGGAATTGCATGAACAACTCATGTAACAGGAACTGCACATCTGATGTATTGAGAGGAACTTACATTGCATCCTTGGTGATACAGGATTGTCATTTCAGCCTAATATCTTAATCACTGACCTATGACCGTAGATGGGACTTCGCTAAAGGAAAACGAAGGAAGGGGTGGTTACCTGTGACAAAAACTAATCTCACTTTAGTGACTTTTCAAGATAAACAGCTATGGGGAGTGGAGTGGGTTGACCCTCCATTTTTCGTTTCAGCACTAAAAGTCATATCCTACTTTTCTAAAGAAGGTGTGGGTTTAACCATGTCCGTCTCTAATAAAGACCTTCCAACATAATTAATTAGGGTTGGGTTAAGTCTTTGGGTTTTATTTTTTTATTTTCTTGGAATTTCGTTGTTTTTTTCACTATTTACATACTTTGAATCGCATGCTAAAAATAGCCAAGGTTGCTACGGGTATATAAATAGTGACCAACCGAAAGACCTTCCGAAATAATAAACAAAAACTTCCCGAATCTGGTCCTAATTAATGTTGTTGGGAGGTATTCTATATGCCGACGTTCTCGTCTGAACGTAACAACTCTTCACTCCTTATCTGCGGGCTTGCGCTTATCTGTTAAGTAGTATAGTAAATCTGCTAATAAAAGAACGGAAACATGGGGTGAGTCATTTCATACAAACCTGTGACACCATTAAGATGAAAATGTTTGAAACAAAACAGTCCACAGTGAAATACCATATACAAATCACAGAACTTTAATTAGTCAATATGTTCTCACCTACCTGGGCAGCAGCCTCTCAGAAGCCGTAAACATCGGCACTGAGAATAACAACGGAATAGTGGAAGCTCGTGCCACATTTGGAAGACTGCGAAAAAAAATGTTTGGGATAGAAGGGAAATAAATGACTACCAATAAACTCACAGTTTACCAGACAGCAGTAATAGCATCGATTCTTTATACCCTTGAAACAGTGACAGTATATTCCTGACACGCTAGAGCTCTCATTTGTACATAAGATGTCTTCATAAGATACTTAACATCCATTAGGACGATCAAATACCAGACAGTGAAATACTGATACAATCTAAGACTGTAAGAAACACACAATGTTGACGGAGGCACAGACACGTAGCGTAGCACACATGGTTTGCACACGAATGATCATCGTCTACCTAAAGCATTGTTATATGGAGATATACAGATGGCTCCAGCAAGGCCGTACCGCTTTATATCCAGATGGCTCCAGCAAGACCGTAGCGATTTATATCCAGATGGCTCCAGCAAGGCCCGTAGCGATTTGTATCCAGATGGCTCCAGCAAGGCTGTAGCGCTTTATATCCAGATGTCCTCAGAAAGGCCGTAGGGCAACAGAAGCGCTTTAAATACACTCATAAGACATGAATGACTCACTTGAACGTAAGATATCAATCCATGTGAGTGTCTAGCACAAAACAGATCCGACTAGCGTCGCAGAATCAAGAGTAGTACAGCAACTGCACAGATCCTGTCATGATGTTAGGCAACAGAAACGCCATGGCTGCTTAGTCCCACAAACTCATCCCACACATCCTCAGAGTGTTGTAGATAATGATAATCACGCATATAACTTTATTGTCATAGCGGGGAACATCACAGACATCATCATCTTCATCCCAGTTCAGCTGAATGGTTATCGTCGATTACGACAGACGAACAAGCGATGTGTGACATATATGTCGGTAGCATATCCAACTCCTGACTTAGTTGTTAGTCACGCAGTTTTGTGTGTAATTATTTTCTATACAATATTTATGTGCAGTTTGTTCACAGTGATTACTTACGGCCCGAATACCGCTTGCGGCGGTAGTTGGATATGGTATGTCATTGGCCGTCAAAGACGTGCTGTTGTTTACCTCTTTGTCGCATAGCTGTACATTTTGGTCGTAGGTGTTTGTCAATTCTGGATTACATTTTATTTTACCCGAATACTTGCTCCCTCGAGTACACGTATCTACTTTGAATTTCCAATTATTTTTGACGTGGGCAATTAACTGTTCTAATTACTGTGATAATTTACAATGAAATTATTTACTGTGATTTTACAAAAAAATATGCGTCGGTTGTGGTTTTAATGATCGTTTCTCGACAATTAAAAGTTTTAATGCCATAATTAAGAAGGACCCACTCTCCCAAAACTGCACACTATACCTCGAGGATTTCTGTTTATTTCTGATAGACCTACTCATTTCATCGCACCTTAACTGCCAGGTTTACATTATATATGGCCCATCGTATCATAGATGAAATCGGCTCTGGAGAAACTTTTTAGAGACAGTTCGGCTCTCAAAAAAACAATTAGGGGATTACGTGAACCTGTGTCTCCTTTGTTTTTGATGATATTATACGATCTAATATAACCAAATTGGACTTATATCCACGGTTGACATGAGCTAAAAGATTGATAATAACATGAAATACAGCGCTGCGCCTTGCCATGCCTACTGTAAGAAGCGGTTAAGAAGTTTTGTGTTTGGAGCTGACTAACTCATCCCACTAATCAAAAGTGCACAGCAGCTGACAGTATGCTGAAGTCGGATGTTGCTTGCAGAAATGCATTAAATCTTGAGAAAGCGCATTCTTTCCTTCGGACTACCGGACTACGTACTATTAACCATCGGGAGTTTGAGAAGGAATGAAGAAGACGACAAAGGAGATTATGAAGATAGAGTGATTTTGCAGATTTAGAGACTTGAGTAGTCTTAGAAGCAAAAACACAAACACACATAATATTTCTTCTTCTGTGTTCATTCTTAAATTGCTATAGATTAGCAGGATACAGTTCTTAGAATAAAATTCTTTGTGTCATGGTTTACAACATTTTAGCGATATAGGAACCTTTCAGCTTGATACATCCGACATCATCATGACTTGTGGGTCATTTTGACAGCATATCGGTGGTATCGCCAACTCCACCCCATAACTTCCTTAGTCGCCTCTTACGACATGCAACACAGAATGTAATGCTTGACAAATATAAATTTATGTTGAAAATTATTTAAAGAATTGAATTCCAAGATGTGAAAGTTAAGAAACATTGCTTGCCCAGAGGTATAAGATAACAAATAGAATAACTCCGTGAGATCAGATAATTGAGTATTGAATGTCCAATTTGGCTATGTTGAACCGTCGTATCGATTTTCTTCATTTACAAAAAATATTTCTAAGATTTCAGAATGTTGATGTTTACGTCTGTACATTTATTACATTTAATAACTATCTACTTCAATGCATGTGTTACATTGAATAATAGACTGTGTTTATTTGTTACATCTATTGAATGTCTTTGTCTGGTGTTTTTTGTGTTACATATAATAGCTGTCTACGTCTGTTTCTATGTTACATTTAGTAACTCTATACGTCTGTTTATTGTTACATTTAATATAAATGTTTGCGTCTGTAGATGTATTACATTTGAAAGTTGCTTACATTATTTATAATTATTTAATGGATATAAGCTTGTCACCACAATTTGTTTGGGTAAATGATCAAACTTATCTTCCTCTGTGAAGTAGACGCCATCACATAGTCGCGTTATCTCCCACGTCTATGTTTGTAAATGTCATGTTCATAATTTAATAATTTAAATATTAATTTATTTAGGGTGTGGATTAGGGTTAGGATAGTTGTGTTTTACTTAATTAACCCTAACACCAACCCTAAATAAATAAATATTTCAAGTGTAAAATGGTGAACATGAAATTTAAAAACACAGGCAAGGGAAATTATTAAATATGTGGTGGCACCTACTTGTGCTGTACCTGCGCATGTAGGCAGTAAATATGGTCAATCGGTATGGGACAAGGGACATGAAAATAGAGAAAAAATAAAAAGCTGTGGAAATGCTGAAAGTCACATACGAAACGGGGTAGCGGGTGGCACTAGGTACTAACACCACAAATAGACAGTCTGTGAGTGGTTGGATATAGTAAACATGGTGATAACTTGCAAGATTGATGGAAGAAAACAGAGGTATAGGACGATAATGCCAGATATATTATACATTTAACATCGGAGCATCATAGTTAACACCGTTTCTCACCCAAAACACATAGGGAAAAAGTGTATAGATCCGGGAATGCTTACACCAGTCTGCGTGTAAATTGATGACGATAGAGGTCGGGAAACGCCACCGAAGACGGATGGACGGACGGGCCGTTGGCGCAAATAAAACGGCGACACAAAGCATTTACATTCTCTGGACTACATCATGCTGGGAATCTAGTAGGACCGTGGTCCTGCTTACAAGGGATCTCAAGGGAGTGTGAAAATGAACACTGAAGAAGAAGATGAAGAAAAAGGTCGGAAAACGGTGAATTGGAAGTTTTGTACAGTATTATTAGGGGACCGCGTAGTGCAGTGGTTATCGCACAGGCTCCGCATATAAATGAAGCTTTATATAAAAGATCCAGCCTTAATTGTGAGTAATATACAGTTCACATGACTTGCACAGTCTATATTTGATCTGATCTCAGCATTTCTGAGCAGGAAACATGCAGGAATTGAGCAGTACAACAAACGTAAGATTGCACAATAGCAATTAGGGCCGTATATATGATTACTTAAAGGGTAGGGGGTTCATCTAAAGAAAGAACAACCGTTCTTTCGTTGTCGTGTGTAAATTTCACCGTATGAAAAGAATTTTGAAGACCTTTTTTGTGAAAAATTGCGAAAGGAAGGCGATTTTTTGACTAAATTCCTAGTTCTAAAAGTCATGATCTGATTGACTAAGAAGAGGTTTTAACACTTCAAACTCCTTCCTTATCTACGAGTCTGATCACGATTCTGACCACATCATCCTTATAGCTGGTTACTTCTTCTTCAGTGTTAATTCTCAAATTCCCATTGGTTTTCTCTTGTAACAGGAAAATGGTCCTACAAGATTTCCAGTTGGATGTCGTCCAGAGAATGGAAATGCGTTGTTTAGTCGTTTTATTTGCGCCAATGGCCCAACACATCCGTCTTCGGCGGAATAGCTGGTTACAAACTCATCATATTGCATATAAGCCTCAGTTATTCCAAGACCATCAGCAGAGTACTATCGTGACCGAGTTTATGTATAGGACACCTGTCAAATAAAACGTAAACATGTACTAGTTTCCGATGTGCATGCAATCTATTGTTTGGCTTTGGATATTTTTGGCATGTGACTTGAAGTATGTAAATAGCGATCATTCACAATCCCAACAATAATTAAAAACGTTACGGTCTGGGTCCGAATTAATTCACTTAGACGACTTGTAGAACCATCGTTGGCCACGGTACTATTCAACTGGGAACGCAATACCTAATAGGCTGGTTTTCCGGTATTTTGATTAGTTATATGCATTTCATTGGTTGCCTTGGTTATTTTTGGCTGGCGACCCCCTAATTATATAAACAGTGAGTAACGGATAGCAAGACAATAACAAAAATGTAACGAATAAAGTCGTATTTACTTTCTACAGTTATGCCTTCTATACTGCAGATGGTGAATTGTTATACGAAGTGGGACTATTACATGAAGTGGGACTATTTGATGAAGAGGGACTATTTGATGAAGTGGGACTATTAGATGAAGTGGGACTATTAGATGAAGACGGACTATTTGATGAAGTGGGACTATTTGATAAAGAGGGACTATTTGATGCTGCGGGATATCTGATGAAGCGGGACTATTTAACGCAGAAAGACTATGTGATGAAAAGAGACTAATATAAAGCGGTACAATAATATCAAGTTGGAGAGTTAAACAACAAGCATGTTATATTATATAATGTATTCCAACAAAGCTAATAATACAAGCACCAACTACCACTAATGCCCAGCTCTGTGGCGGCGATGTATGCATCGCACTTAAAGAAACATGTACGACCAAAGTACCATGGTCAATTTACGCTGCAGTCAGCTATTTATCCAGACCGGTGAGAAAGAAAAAAGCAAACTGCTAAACATAAATATTAACCTAGAATATCACTAAATTCACAATATATGGTTCATCGCACCGTTGTGAATAAACGGTTTAAAAAACGTCTCCAAAGACGTAGAAGATTGACTTCACTGTACTCGATTTCCCATATGTACTCCGTTACTCTCAGCGAAGCGGCACGGCGCCTGTCGAAAGCACCACTCATAGCCCGTAACTCCGTAGCTTCAAGCGATAATCCACAGTGATCTCCGAAAAAATCCACCTTCTACACAGGTAGACAGACATAGGCTAGGGAGATCACATTTCAAAGTACAACTAGAGATGTTGTTACTTTTTCTTGATTCTTGATTAGAAACTGGCCTCACAGCATGTGGGGCATTCCCATAAGTGCCCCGCCCTCTGTTTCAGCAGCCATCAAACACGATAGTGTTTCTAGTCTAATGCCGCCGAAACATACGTCGACATCAGGGCACAACTCTGGCCCTTGCGACAGGTATCTTTGTTGTTCCGCCCACCCACGTGGTGCTCGTAACCATTTCAAGCACAACGTCGGCCTGTCGGAACAACATGGTAACTGTTATCGAAGGTTACGACTACGGGATTGTATAGATGGCATGCCATGAAGCTTCTATAAGAAGATAACCTCAATATAAAGGCATGTCATCTACTAAGATTTTCTGTTGCATGGTTGGTTTGTCTAGTGAGCTATTGGTGAGACCCACAGACATAACCGCATGCGCACATTACTATTACTTTTTGCCCCCACATAACTAATATTGTGCAGATAATGATAACAATATTAATCAGACTTCTACATTCACTAGCAATGCCTTCTTATTCAACATCTCGCCTGTGTATTATCCCGAGGCTTGAAATGAGAACAAATAAAAGCATCACCGCTTGTTGTATATATATGTCGTAAGAGGCGACTAAGGATATGTTGATGTCAGTGTGGTTGTTCCATTCCATAACGTCGGATGTGTCAGACCGATAGGAGCAGAAGTCATAGCCAAACTGTAAACTTTGGCAGAAAGTTTCTAATTCTCCCGAGTACTTCCTGATAATCTTCAGGAGTTTGAACGCAGAAGAAGAAGAAGAATGTAAACTATTGTTGATGACCATGTAACTAGACACCATTCACGTCCAAATAGTATCCTAGAGGAAATTGTATTATTACTTATGAACTAAAGTGAATAGTTCTGAGAAGAAAGAAGAGATAGGGAAAATAAAATAACTTGATGCCATCATGGAATGATCTCGGAGGGATTTTTTCCACACTCGTTCGTATATCTGAGGAAAGGGATGTTGTGTGAGCTATCTGTGCTGATGGCATCACCACGACAGTGACAGGCTACGGATTTCTATTTTTATCATCATCATAATCATCATCATTCCGTGTGGCCCCCGTCTTGGTCAACGTCAGTCATTATTACTATTACTACTATTATTATTATTAATATTATTATTACTATTATTATCAATATTACTTGTATTACTATTAGTATTATTATTACTATTAACATTATTACTATAAGTAATAATATTCCATTATATACCATTATTACTAGTATTACTATTAGTATTAATATTATTATTATTACTATTATTATAATTATTATTAGTTATCACTATTATTTATTTTTTTTGGTAGCATATCCTATCCAGGACGTAGCTATCAACCCAGCATTTGTTGGCTGTGGTGATTTTCTAGGCAATATAAATACGTTCAGTAGGTTGCCATGGCTTTATGAACGGTCCGGTGAGGATAGAACTCGGTACCTTTGCTGTCACAGACGCGCTCTGTACCACTTCACCACAGAGCCGGACTATTATTATTATTGTTATTAATGGATCATATACAATTTAATCTACAATAAATGGGAAAGCAAATACAAATCAGCAACAGAGAAATTTATAGTACGTCGACGCTGTCGAACTCCATTTTAAGAACCTCTGAGATAAGCAAGGTGTAACTATATCCACAACAGTTGAAACACTCCAGGTGAAATTACCCTATCTTTGTATGTTCAAAACTGGGTTAGAGAGTAGAGGGCCACTTCAGTTTGTCATTTTCGTGCAAATAGCCATGACAAGCACCACGAGTAGGGATATAATTAATTGTTATATTAAATAGATCAGGAGTTATCAGACAATGTAGCATGCATCGGTGTTGGTTCATTGAATTATTATAAATGGCGTACTACACACCTGTGTTAATAATTTAAAAAAAATACGTTGTCATAAAAGAAGTATTAACAATTAATTATTTTAAGGAAACAAAACAATAGTAAACTCTTCAAGGAAATTGCATTTTCCCTCAACCCCCATCAATAATTAGATTGATTATTGTTTATTTTTCATTAATGGTTTTATCTCAATATAGAAATTAAATAAATAACCACACACTCGCGGGGATGAATAATCACACACTCGCGGGGATGAATAATCACACACTCGCGGGGATGAATAATCACACACTCGCGAGGATGAATAATTACACACTCGCGGGGATGAATAATCACACACTCGCGGGGATGAATAATCACACACTCGCGGGGATGAATAATCACACACTCGCGGGAATGAATAATCACACACTCGCGAGGATGAATAATCACACACTCGCGGGGATGAATAATCACACACTCGCGGGGATGAATAATCACACACTCGCGGGGATGAATAATCACACACTCGCGGGGATGAATAATCACACACTCGCGAGGATGAATAATTACACACTCGCGGGGATGAATAATCACACACTCGCGGGGATGAATAATCACACACTCGCGAGGATGAATAATCACACACTCGCGGGGATGAATAATCACACACTCGCGGGGATGAATAATCACACACTCGCGGGGATGAATAATCACACACTCGCGGGGATGAATAATCACACACTCGCGGGGATGAATAATCACACACTCGCGGGGATGAATAATCACACACTCGCGGGGATGAATAATCACACACTCGCGAGGATGAATAATTACACACTCGCGGGGATGAATAATCACACACTCGCGGGGATGAATAATCACACACTCGCGAGGATGAATAATCACACACTTGCGGGGATGAATAATCACACACTCGCGGGGATGAATAATCACACACTCGCGGGGATGAATAATCACACACTCGCGGGAATGAATAATCACACACTCGCGGGGATGAATAATCACACACTCGCGGGGATGAATAATCACACACTCGCGGGGATGAATAATCACACACTCGCGGGGATGAATAATCACACACTCGCGGGGATGAAGTGTGTACCAGAGTTTAAAGGAAACTCACTTCTTTGTGCTGTCTTTAACTAAAGTGCATTAGTAACGTCTCTGCATTTGTGTCCCGTGGGGAATGAAGTTGAGATTACATTACCCCTACCCTACCATTCATCAACATTACAAACTGAAGTACATCAGAATTGTTGATGTCATGTAATTTTACAAATGACATGTCATTTTACAAATATGTCTATATGATCATAAAGTGTTATAAGTCATATTACCTACCAATGATACTTCTCCATCCTGAGCAGGGTAAACGATTTCAAGGTTGGCCAAAAGAAGCGATACGAGGACTCGATAAAAACTGAAGGCATTTGAAATAGACCAAGACACATGGGAAGAACTTACACAACAAAGGTCTGCATGACGCTCTACAGTCAAAGAGAGCGCATCATCTTGTGAAAAGCGGAGAAATGATGCAGCCCAACAGCGGAGTAGCTAGAAAGTCACGGATAGACCAAGATCCGCCTACAGTGGTCATTCCATATCCGAACTGTCCAGGAACATTTACAGCTCGAACAGGGCTCATTAGCCATCTACGAACTATTAAGCATGGTGATAATTCTAACTGAATTTTCAAAAGTGGATGTAAAAATGGTCATCATCAATTGTGATGGACAAACACACATATTATATCAGTCGCCACGACGTGTACAGATTTTAGTTTTGTTTTCCATTTATATCAGAAACATCTAGTACTTCCCGTGAATCGAAACCCCATCCCGCCGAAGACGGGTGTGTTGGGTCTTTGTCGCAAATAAAACTGTGACACAACGCACTTACATTCTCTGGACTACATCCTGCTGGAAATCTAGTAGGTTCATGGTTCTGCAATAAAGGAGATCCAGCGGAAGTTTGAGAATGAACGCTGAAGAAGAAGAAGAACCCCAACAGGATCTCCCTGGTGTAGCAGATGAATCTGTCGTCTTGTGATCAAGAGGTCATGGGATTGAATCCCTCTCGCCAGAGCTGTGTACACATTTGTTTTCTGAGATTTCTGAAGGTTTACTCTTGAGGAAGTAAAGAATCACGTGCTATAAATGGTACTTTCTGCAGGCTGCATGGCAGCAACGTTAATAGGGACGGAGAACAATGTGGTAACCAGAGTACAGTTAAGTCATTCCTCAACGTTTTTTTTTCGGCCTTTCGAACCCTAACATTCATGTATGTGGCATCCACGTTCTAACCATTTGACTATACCTTTTTTCTAATCTCCTAAATCTGGCTCAGCTAGAGAGCTGTCTTTGGTCTAGGCCAGTGATCCTTATCCTGGGTCATATGTCTCCCAGGGAGTTTGAGCGCTTTAGTTGAAGTAATGAAGGAAATATGGAGTTGAGAGTTATGAACTCATTTAAGGGATAGGCACTGAATTGTAATTATTAAGTTTAAGGCATGAGATGTTGATCAACCATTTCTTAATCTCTCAAGGGAATAGCGAAAAAACGTAGTCCCGAAAGAATTCCACGAAAGTAAGGTTGAAAACTATTGGGTTAGGTTAATAATTGAAAATGGGAATAGAACCAATAATACCATTGAACAGTGAAGTTTGTGCAGTAGCCACTTCGATGTTGATTTTCTGTTGATCGTTTGAGAGTATTAGATTTCTAAAGTGTCAATCTCATGACACTATGCACATTGATAATCAACATCATGACACTATGCACATTGATAATCAACATCTTGACACTATGCACATTGATAATAAATCGCATGACACTTTGCACATTAATAATCAATCTCATGACACTTTGCATACTGATATTCAACCTCATGACACTTTGCATATTGATATATTGATATTCAACCTCATGACAATTTAAATTTTGATATTCCACCACATAACACTTATGCCCATTCATATTCAATCTCATGACATTTTGCACATTAATATTCAAGAAATTATACTTGAAACCCACGCTGAATAGGCGATACGAACTTTTCGAACTCCTTAAAATGTTAGCGGAAATTTTTAGCACTATACCTTTCATGATTATACATTTGATCAATTTCTTTTAGAGCTATGAATAACTCTGGTCTATCTTACGAATGTGAATGACTTCTTTCTCCTTTCAAATATTTGAATGACCTTTTCTCTTAGTTTTTGTGTGGTTATATTTCATTGTTATTTTACTGTCCAGTGGCTCAGTAGGAAGAGGTTGTAATTAGGCTTTATTTAGGGAATAATTTAATTTTTGAATATACAAAAATGTGTGTATGGTACATAAGGTGCATCATAATTTTATAAAGACTTAGGTGGGGTATGATAAGAAAAGGTTGCCTAACACTGAACAAGTGGTTCGGATTTGTGTAAATATTTGCGGTCCTTAAGGACTGTATATACATGTACCTGTGTAGTCTGTGTAGTGCTGCCTGTGTCTCCTTCTGTCATTCCATATTCATGGTGACTTCTCAGTCCACATTGATGGTGACTTCTCAGTCCACATTGATGGTGACTTCTCAGTCCACATTGATGGTGACTTCTCAGTCCACATTCATGGTGACTTCTCAGTCCACATTCATGGTGACTTCTCAGTCCACATTGATGGTGACTTCTCAGTCCACATTCATGGTGACTTCTCAGTCCACATTCATGGTGACTTCTCAGTCCATATTCATGGTGACTTCTCAATCCACATTCTTGGTGACTTCTCAGTCCACATTCTTGGTGACTTCTCAGTCCACATTCATGGTGACTTCTCAGTCCATATTCATGGTTACTTCTCAGTCCATATTCATGGTAACTTCTCAGTCCACATTCATGGTGACTTCTCAGTCCACATTCATCATGACACATTCATGTTGACTTCTCAGTCCATATTCATGGTGACTTCTCAGTTCGTATTTATGGTAACTTCTCAGTCCACATTCATGGTGACTTCTCAGTCCACATTCATCATGACACATTCATGGTGACTTCTCAGTCCACATTCATGGTGACTTCTCAGTCCATATTCATGGTGACTTCTCAATCCACATTCTTGGTGACTTCTCAGTCCACATTCTTGGTGACTTCTCAGTCCACATTCATGGTGACTTCTCAGTCCATATTCATGGTTACTTCTCAGTCCATATTCATCATGACACATTCATGTTGACTTCTCAGTCCATATTCATGGTGACTTCTCAGTCCATATTCATGGTGACTTCTCAGTACATATTAATGGTGACTTCTCAGTCCATATTCATGGTGACTTCTCAGTCCATATTCATGGTGACTTCTCAGTTCGCATTTATGGTAACTTCTCAGTCCACATTGATGGTGACTTCTCAGTCCACATTCATGGTGACTTCTCAGTCCACATTCATGGTGACTTCTCAGTCCATATTCATGGTGACTTCTCAATCCACATTCTTGGTGACTTCTCAGTCCACATTCTTGGTGACTTCTCAGTTCACATTCATGGTGACTTCTCAGTCCATATTCATGGTTACTTCTCAGTCCATATTCATGGTAACTTCTCAGTCCACATTCATGGTGACTTCTCAGTCCACATTCATCATGACACATTCATGTTGACTTCTCAGTCCATATTCATGGTGACTTCTCAGTTCGTATTTATGGTAACTTCTCAGTCCACATTCATGGTGACTTCTCAGTCCACATTCATCATGACACATTCATGGTGACTTCTCAGTCCACATTCATGGTGACTTCTCAGTCCATATTCATGGTGACTTCTCAATCCACATTCTTTGTGACTTCTCAGTCCACATTCTTGGTTACTTCTCAGTCCACATTCATGGTGACTTCTCAGTCCATATTCATGGTTACTTCTCAGTCCATATTCATCATGACACATTCATGTTTACTTCTCAGTCCATATTCATGGTGACTTCTCAGTCCATATTCATGGTGACTTCTCAGTACATATTAATGGTGACTTCTCAGTCCATATTCATGGTGACTTCTCAGTCCATATTCATGGTGACTTCTCAGTTCGCATTTATGGTAACTTCTCAGTCCACTTTCATGGTCAGTTCACAGTTCCGATTCATGGTGAATTCAACTTAAACACGTTGGACGGTATTGGTCAGATCCAGAGAACTATTCTATCTCTGACACTGCAAAAAAACGCGAAAAAAAGAAAGAAGATGAAGTTAAAATAACATCCTTGTCTTAGGATGATTTATGATGGATAGATGATAATGGTCAATAGGGATGATGATGAATTTGTTACTCACTTTCTTACAATGTCAAGGCATTCTGCACATATAATTGTTGATTCTCCTCCAGCAAGGCATTCTGCACATACAATTGTTGATTCTCCTCCAGCAAGGCATTCTGCACATATAATTGTTGATTCTCCTCCAGCAAGGCATTCTGCACATATAATTGTTGATTCTCCTCCGGCAGTTCTTGCTTTCTAAAGCATAACTGTAAATCTCCTCGTGAAATAGATAATGTGTCATAAACGCAGAAAAACTGTAATCCAACATGAACAACTTAGAACATATTAGTGCAATGTTGCTATTCATCGGTAACTCACATTGTTACACACAAATTGACGTTTCGATCAAAAGGCAGAGATCAATAACCAAAGGCTATTAAGAATTATGCGACGAATAATAAACGGCACTGACCACTTTCGCATAATAAAGAATAGATGGGATCTGGTCTTTACCGACTATGACGTGGATAGTCATTTTCGTACGCATCGTGTGTTATACTGTATTCTTGATAAAAGTCTTTTGATCAAAACGCCGATATGTGTGTGTGTGTGTTATTTTGTGTTTTACCAGTGATTAACAAAACTTCATCTCACAGTTCCAATGTTTGCTACGTGGAGTAGTGCGGTTGCTATTGTGAAAGTAATTTCACTACTCTCGTTCAATACTACTAAAACTGTGACCATTCTCTTATCGCTACCAGCATTGCTAACTCGTATTTACTACATATATATATATATATATATATATATATATATATATATATATATATATATATATATATATATATATATATATATATATACATATTACCACGAAAATAACATCTTCTACAGGGAAATGTATACTTATCAAATCCGATGTAAATACCATATTCGCGTTTAGGATCCAAACTGGTCTGATGTGTGACCAAATATTATATTATTATCTTGTCAGCAGCCACTTGTCCTGGGTATGACAGCCAGAGATACGGAGATGTATAAACAGCTTCTGCTGTTTTAATTTTTTATGAAATGTTTACTAGTTAGCATGATCTAGCCCAGAGAATGGAAAGCTTTGTATTGTATTTTACAGTTAAGAAACTAGACCTACCCAGAAAAGGGATTACTTTCTATTTATTTTTTATAAAACAGTCAATTCTGCATACAATTGTGCCAGAAAGTAGAATATATACTGGTGATTTAGTATAAATTACTGCTGGCTGAAAAAAGTCATGGAGTAATTAGTTCAAATAATTAATTATGTAATTAAGATACATTTAAATATCCGAAAATGTATATGTAAATGTTTAGAATAAATGAATCATATTATTATAGAATTGTAGATGGTGAGTCTACATCACATAGAAGAAGAAAAAGAGTGGTAAGTTTGTTATCAGAATGCTGGCCGCAAAAAAAAAAAACACCATTGAACTGGACTTCCTGGTCTAACCCTTAAGACGATATTATTATTGCCTATTTAGGAGATATTGTAAAATAAGAATTACTAATATCAGAAGGAGATAATCTTTATATTTTTGGACATTTTATGAGATAGTGAGGTTTGAAAAACATGGTTACATCACGTAAAATAGAATACATAGAGATAGATGATACATAGCGGAGCATAACGATGAAAATATAAGATATATTCTGACATCGTGGCATGGCAAATAATCAACAACGATTCTGATAAAATAAACTGGAAATAGAGAATTGTGGTGATCCATAATCGCCTACGGCAGTTGTACGGCACCTGATAATGATGATGAGGTAAGACAGTGTTCTTATATGGGAAAAACATAGTAAGTACATCAGTGAAAATCAATCTACACCGTAGTTTCAAAACGTTTCCGTAATAGTCGACAAACGTTTGAATGAAAGATTATGCTATGGAGATTATATGTTTAGATGTTTTAATAACATTGACGAAAAGGACAAGGAAGACGCGAACTTCACATATACTATTGAAGAGAAGATACCGATTTTTATGTTCTGTGCTAATTGCACCGTGGGGGTTGGAAATATCTTTGATTGAGCAATATACAAATGTCATAGTTTGTGATTTGCTTGAGAATTCGCACTAAGAAACCCTATCATTGCCTAATAAAGCATATGGTGATACCGCAATGAAGAAATCGCAAAAAAAACTATAAGAAATATGACGAATACAAAACATGGGATATGCTGCTTGAGAATGCTCCGGCACATCGATACCTACTGGTACAGCAGTACCTCGCACAGCACAACGTGATTACTTTGAAACAGCCTCCATATTCTCCAGACCTTGTGCCGTATTATTTTTTTGATCCCTCGACTAAAATCTGTATTCAAAGGACAGCGATTCAAGGATTCAGATAACGTTATCACCAATGAGACAAGACAGCTGACAGAAGTGTCAAAGAATGGGTTCCGCGACTTTTTTCAGCAGCTGTATGTGTGTTGTCAAAAGTGTGTATTTGCCGAATTGTACTACTTTGAAGGACATGTAGTGTAGCTATTTTTATTGTTACTTATTTCTATAAACCACTAATTCTATCGTTACTTATTTCTATATAAACTACTAATTCTATTGTTACTTATTTCTATATAAACCACTAATTCTATTGTTACTTATTTCTATATAAACCAGTAATTCCATTGTTACATATTTCTATATAAAAAACGAATTCTATTGTTACTTATTTCTATATAATCCACTAATTCTATTGTTACTTATTTCTATATAAATCACTAATTCTATTGTTACTTATGTCTATGTAAACCACTAATTCTATTGTTACTTATTTCTATGTAAACCACTAATTCTATTGTTACTTATGTCTATGTAAACCACTAATTCTATTGTTACTTATTTCTATATAAACCACTAATTCTATTGTTACTTATTTCTATATAAATCACTAATTCTATTGTTACGTATTTCTATATAAACCACTAATTCTATTGTTACTTATTTCTATGTAAATCACTAATTCTATTGTTACTTATTTCAATATATAACACTAATTCCAGGATATTTTTGAACCTACATCGTATACACTGGAAAAATAATGTACATACTGCATGTTTCCCCTTTAGGGGTTGGAGAGAGGTGATGTTTAAAGCTTGTTTATGTATCTTCATTGAGACTTAATATATTGTCTATTCCAAGGTGTGTGATGGTCATAATATTCACACTTGCCGTTAAACGTAGGAGTGGTGACTGTGAGATTTAGTTGTTTATGCAAGCCCAAATGTGTTGCCTCGGATGTGTTGAATCTGAATTTGTTCAGGGTTGTCTTGATGTTATCTATACATCTTTTTTTTGTTAGATCTTCCTCTTGCCTTATTTCCAGATTTTCTTATGTCTTATGTTCTTGTCGGTAGTTGGTTATGGTTTATTCTCATAATGTGCTCAAAACCATTGTATTTGTTGTTTCTTGATGTATTCTGTGCATGGCCTTAAACCGATTCCTATCCTGGTTTCATCATTTCTACTTTGTCTAGTTTGGTAACTCTTGCGGCTTTTCTCAGGCATTTCATCTGACATGATGTAAGTTTCTCTGCTGCGCTGCTGTGAGCGCCCATTGTCTGGCAATTATAGCAGAGTATTGGCGTAAAAGTACTGTTCAAACTGTGAATCATATTCTTATGAATTACCGTAAAGTTGGACACTCGCAGGAGACATCAAGAGAAGAAGAAGATTACAGGATTTTGAAAAGAAATGCTACAGAATATTGCGCATACATTATCTAATCGTCTTGCCCTATCCATGTGTACCGATAGATCTCATGGGGAGCTGAGGCATTCTTTCTTCACCTAACTGTGATATCTCTGCCATAGTGCATACATTATAAAGAACATAAAACCAACATATTGCTAAGAGCATAAAATTTTATTTTTCTGGTCAACAAGAGCATCTGCTGGCAATGCTGAAAAGTCGCAAACTTATGTGGTTTAGTTATGTGGTTTGGTCTTGTGGTTATGTGGTTTCGTTATGTGATAAGGAACGACCGGGCTCCGGGACAGAAAACTGTCCATTTGTGGATCGATGACCTAGAAAGCTGATTTTGATTATTGCCGTGAGTTTCATTTGTCATCCGTGGCTATTTTTGGAGGGTTAATCCCAATATAGTTACCAACGAAAAAGAAGACAATAATCAAAATTGTGACGAATGAAGGTTTGTTTACTTCACGCAGTTAGGTCTCTAAACACTTCGGCTCCTAAGTGTTATTTGTCTACGAATACTAATCATAAGACATAATTTCCTTGGCGTTATCTTTTCCACGAAAACACTGGGTTATCTTGTCTAATGCAACATAGATTTTCCCGTTGATTATTATCACAACCGTTTCCAATAGCCATGACCCGTCTTTATTATGCCAACTGTCTGGATTATTATTTGCCTGTGTCTTTATTGAACATCCGTCTTGTCGTTGTATAAACATTGCATTTATTTGTCCTTACCTAGTATAGATGGTATTACATTTAATATACCTGAGTGGCATACTTTACACTGTACAGCAAAAATATATTTCCTGACCTTCACTTATTTTCCTCTTCAAAATAGATGCCATGCTCTATATGTATGCTTCATAGCAATGATTCTCAACATTGTTTTCACCCGGAACCCTCATTATGCATATTTTTTAGGGACAGGTTTGGAATCAGTGCCTATTTCTTTGTATATAAAACTGCAAGCAGCGGACCGCAACACTTGGAGAATCAAAACCTCTGGCCTATGGCACGAAAGGAACAAACTACTATTTGAGAATTCCCCTTGGTTATGTTTACTATTTTATGTTAATCATTTATTAGTGTAAATATATATATATATATATATAGGGTTAGGGTTAGGATTAGTAATGTAAAAACGTAACAAACCCCATAACCATACATAATTAATATTTAAATTAACTATTGATTATTTTGTATATAATATTTATATTAATTGACTATAAAATTCGTAGGTACTACTTGCAAACAAGAACCATTTGTCACCCCCCCCCCGGGAGCAAATCAAAGTCCTGTCAATAATGTGCACGAAGTACATTTACTGTCGTGCAAACAGTTAAGTAGTCGCCGTTCTTTTTCAAAATTCATCCACCCTAAACTTTCTCCTTTCCACTCTTTTGAATGATTTGTATTCATCCAATTCACAATTTATTTCTCCGTGACCAGCGCTGCAGTTTTCTCAAGCACGATCGTCACCAGTAAGACCTGCTATCTATAATTGTCACATGACCTTGACCCTTGTGTTTCGGTTGCTCACTATTTATATACTTGGAGTCGCCTTAGCTATTTTTGGCATGCGATTCCAAGTATGTAAATAGTGACCAAACGATAACCAAACAATAATTAAAAAGATAAGAATTGAGGTCGTAATTAAGTTGAAAGTTCTTTACTGAAAACGGGCGTGTCTCAAAGGATGTCCATTCATTACGTTAATATTTAAAGGGCGTGGTTAGGAAACGTTTAAAAGTTATGGACAATGGTGGGTGATAAAAGTTGACGTCTACAATACTGTGTCTATACACTAATTAAATTGTTTTAATTTGCACCTTCTGTTTCCATATGTGTGAAACACATCATGTAGTTTAGTTTTGTGTGTGAGTATGTTTCTGTTACATCTCTTTTTAGGGAATCGGGCAATGGACGGGTAGCCATTGAAGAGTGATGTTTGAGCTTTATTAATGTTCTGGTATATTGTGTGTATTTTGTTTTCGTTGTTGCTGCTTTGTAATGTTTGCAATAGGGATCTGCAGTCTGTGAATATTACTACATTGGATAGTGTTGAATGATCTGTGGAAACGAAAGCTCTCAGTGCCTGCTAGAGTGCCTCAACGTCTGCTCTGAAGTCTTGAAATGTCTTTCCTGTTTGGAATGATTTACTGATGCTCTTTCCGTTATTATATCTTATAAAAACGCCTCATCCTCCATTTTATAGCTTCCCTTGCCGATCCAACTGTGTAAACGTGTCCATATTTTAGGATCTTATTTGTATACAATCATTTCCTGTGCCGGAGACTTTAGTTGAGGTTGTGTCATGTTTTCTTTGTTGATGAGTCCAGTGCTTTCTTTGACGATACGGATGTTTTTTGGACTGTAAATTGGCTCATCAAATCCAGAAAGCATTTATACCTCTTGGGGGTCATTGTGGAGGATATATTCCTATTCGTTATGCAGTTGTTTTATGCAGCTACTAATTCCTACGACACCTTTCCTTCAACAGCCACTTACTTTCTACAGCAAGTTTCCTCCAAAAGCTACTTTCATCCTACAGAAACGTATTTCCTACAGCTACTTTGCTCCTACAACAAGATCCTTCCTACTGCTACTTACTTCCTATAGAAACAATTCCTTCTGACAGCATCTTACTTCCTACAGCAACTTCCTTCCTACAGTATTTTGCTTCTACAGTTAATATCCTCCTACAGTTAATAGTTATTTGCTTCCAACAGTAATCCCCTTCCTACAGATATTACCTTCCTATAGCTACTTCCCTACTACAGCTACCTACGTCTTACAGCAACTTCCCTACTACAGATATATATATGTCTTACAGCAACTTCCCTACTACATCTACCTACGTCTTACAGAAACTTCCCTACTACATCTACCTACGTCTTACAGCAACTTCCCTACTACATCTACCTACGTCTTACAGAAACTTCCCTACTACATCTACCTACGTCTTACAGCAACTTCCCTACTACATCTATATACGTATTACATCAACTTCCATACTACAGATATATATATGTCTTACAGCAACTTCCCTACTACAGATATATATATGTCTTACAGAAACTTCCCTACTACATCTACCTACGTCTTACAGCAACTTCCCTACTACATCTACCTACGTCTTACAGAAACTTCCCTACTACATCTACCTACGTCTTACAGCAACTTCCCTACTACATCTATATACGTATTACATCAACTTCCATACTACAGATATATATATGTCTTACAGCAACTTCCCTACTACAGATATATATATGTCTTACAGCAACTTCCCTACTACAGATATATATATGTCTTACAGCAACTTCCCTACTACATCTATATACGTCTTACAGCAACTTCCCTACTACATCTATATACGTATTACAGCAACTTCCCTACTACATCTATATACGTATTACAGCAACTTCCCTACTACATCTATATACGTATTACAGCAACTTCCCTACTACATCTATATACGTATTACAGCAACTTCCCTACTACATCTATAAACGTATTACAGCAACTTCCCTACTATATAACTTCTTTATTCGTACAGTTTACACCTGTGAAGAATTTATTCCTGTAGCATATATTTTCCAGATGCCGCTATACTCTTTTTTGACCACGTTCTTCGTGCAGTAACTATCTTCTGTTAAATATTTTCCCTGCTATAGCAATCTATTTCTTTGATAAATTTTGCCGACTTTGTACCTTTGCTACTTTGTTCCTGTTAAAGAATCTTTCCTTTTGTCCAATTATTTCCTGTAGCAACTAATTCTCATCGACTACTTTGGACTGCAGTAAATTTCATATTATTAACTTTCTTGCAGTAGCATAACTTCCTAAAGTAACTATTATGATATGTAACTTTCTTCCAGCAGCGAATATTCGTGCAGTAACATTCATAGTGAGCAACGTTTTTATTGCAAGACATCTTCTTGCAGTAAATTTTATTGTAAGCACTTTCTTGCTGCTGCAAATCTTCCTATTGTAATTTTCATAGTAAGCAATCTTCTTCTTGCAGCACATCTTCATATAGTAACTTTATGGTTAAGCAACTTTCTTCCTGCAGTAACTTTCATGGTAAGCAGCTTGCTCCATGCAGTAACTTTCATGTTAATCAACTTGCTTCCTGCAGTAACTTTCATGGTAAGCAACTTTTTCCTACAATAACTTTTATGGTAAGCAACTTTCTCACTACAGTAACATTCATGGTAAGCAGCTTTCTTCCTTCAATAACTTTCATAGTAAGCAACATTCTTCCCTCAATAACTTTCATGGTAAGCAACATTCTTCCCTCAATAACTTTCATGTTAATCAACTTGCTTCCTTCAATAACTTTTATGTTAATCAACTTTCTTCCTTCAATAACTTTCATAGTAAGAAACTTTCTTCCTTCAATAACTTTTATGTTAACCAACTCTCTTCCTTCAATAACTTTTATGGTAAGCAACTTTATTCCTTCAATAACTTTCATGGTAAGCAATATGTTCCCTCCAGCACAGTACAAACGTTTTCGAAAATACTAGCATCTTGGTAAATATTAACTACACAATAGGTATTGATCGGTGGTAAATGTATTTCAATCTATAACAAACTGCATGGAGTGTCATCTTCGTGATTCCTCTGTGCATTTAAATCTGTCCCTGTTTTAGTTACCTCGATTCCAGGAGATGTCGTTTCTCAACGCTGTGATTACCGCAATTACTGCAAATCGTTCGTTTTACTCTCTCTCTCTCCCTTTCTCTCTGTGTTTTCTCTCTCACTCTTTGCACTATCCTTCCAACAATGTAGCACATTTGAAAAACAACATAAAATACATTTAAATGGTAAAAACTAGATCGTTTTGAGCGATTAAAATGCTTGAGAACATTTTCCACACAATTTATCCTCAAAATTACATATTTTTTTAACGAAAAAACGTGACATCAACATTTTCAATACTTTCATATTTTTTTTTGGGTCCTCGTAAAACATTTGTTACAGTACGTGAGATTTTTAAAATGTAAATTTCGCATCAGTAAGTAATGCATGGAGATATTTATAAGTTTTTGTGTGTTTACATAGAGTTTCGTTTCTTCTCCAGAGCAATTTTGTGTATGCTTTCTCTCTAGATCAATTTATCTTGTAGAAAATTACCCTTTTATGGATGCGTGACCAATTGTGTTTGAGGTTTAATGTTATTCACGATGAGTAATTGTTGAGGAATTGAAGGAGCAGAAGATGAGACAGTTTACCGAGGAGGTTGTCGTTTATTGCGTTTTGTTAACATGAATAATGCGATTCACGGTTGCAGATGTTTCGCGATGGAAGAGTGCGTGCAAGATTCTTCAGAAGCATTACGTGATCTGTGTTGAATTATTTAAATATTTATTTATTATGAATGTGTGTGCTCGGTGGTAGAGAGGTTTTCCTTGGAATTTCTCACAAATAAAACTTGCTCCTGGCTGAAAATCCGAATGTCAATATTGTACTGTTATGTTATATTCTATGTATTAGTTGTGTTTAATAAAACGTTAAGATTTGGTAGCTTATCCTATTCAGGATGTAGCCATGAACTCATCATTTTTGGCTATAGTGATTTTATCGGCACTATACATACTTTTCAGTAGTTTTCCATTGCCTTCTGATGCACAATTGCCTGTCGCGAGAATGTAACTCGGGACCATGGCTGTCACAAACGCGTTGTGTACCACTCCGTCAAAGTCTAATAATTCCACAATACTTGAGTATATATGTCATAAACAGTATCTGCTCCAACATTTTATTGATTTTTGTTCGCAAGTTTTTGTATTGATTAGCATTGTTGTCTTGAGATTTTCTTGTGAGCACCAGTTCAGGGTTGAGTGTTTCTCATATTTGAAGATCGTGTAATATTTGAAGATACAGTGTAACAACTGTCGTATTGAAGTATTTTCAGTCTTGGGTAATTTTTACAACGTGATCCAAAGTCTTGCTTGAAGTATTTCCGGTTTTGGGGTATTTTTTAAAACGTGATCCAAAGTCTTGCTTGGAGTATTTCCAGTTTTGAGATATTTAAAAAAAAAATCATGATGAAAAGTCTTGCTTGACGTATTTCCAGTTTTGGGATTATTTTTTTACAACGTGATCCAAAGTCTTGCTTGAAGTATTTCCAGTTGTGGGATACTTTTTTTAAAACGTAATTTAAAGTCTTGCTTGAAGTATTTCCTGTCTTGGGATATTTTTTTAAGGCTCCTTCAATAGGCATTGCACTAAGCCGAAAACTGTAGTCTCCTGAGTATGAAAGAAGGCTCAGAAAAACCGCCCAACTGTACATAGAAAGTAAACGGTAATAACTCGCAATTCCTGGGATTCTCACACAAGTTTTGTATTTGTTTTACAAGGCTTACGTTACACACTGTTACGTATATACAACATTTACTTTCGTATTTGTACTACAGCGGCCCACAATATTTCATCGGTTCTTCTCTTGCTTTCTAGTATTTATATACTGGTATTATACGCATGCCAGTATTTTGCCTATGCTGGAATGGGTCAATAAATAATAATATCACATTATCCTAATATGCATGTCGTAATAAATAGTCAATTGAAGAGGTATTGGGATGAAGTTTTCTGCCCACGCTATAGGTTAATGTGATTTAAAAAATACATTCTGATGTCGGATTGGTCAGACAGGAAGTTGTAGATCTCTCATTCAAACTGTAAACCGGACACATAGAATTATGTTTTCTGGACTACATCCTGCAAAATAAGCAGGAGTTTGATAAATCACGTATAAGAGGAAGAATTGAGTTCAACTACAAAGCAAAATTTAATCTATTCCTGATGTCAAGATAGCTAAATGTCATTAGTCTGCCTGCACATAATTGTTTCAGAATTATTAAAACATAACAAGCGTCTTGCGAAACTTATTTTTAATAGTATGGAGAAAACATTGTCAGCATATTGAGATACCTAAGTGTGTTATTTTACATGTCTGAGTTTCAGGGAACATGTTGACCACGTTATCATAAAGGCAGGCAAATTCTTAGCAGCAATGAAGGTTATGGCTGCTGCTAAGTATGAACAGAGGTTGTTATTTCTTTTTTTATCAGAGGATGTGGTGGAATATGCACAGGCAATTCTGACTCTAAGCCAAACTCACATAGAAAGACTGGATAGAATCCAGAGTTCAGCAATGAGCATCATTCGTGGGTGCACAATAGTTATTCGATTGTCCTACGGCAGAGCACATATTACAGCATTGCCATATTAACGTACCTTCAGATACATACAGAAAGTAACACCCATTGCATTCCGAAATGCAGAAAGCTAAAGGTAATAGACTTAAGAGAGGGAAGTCGTGGATAGGACGTGCTGATGATGTCATACAAAGCGTGTGGAGATTGCAAGATGTGGCAGCAGATATGTCTACCCACAGCTTTCGAAACGTGTTTGAGAGTGGTAATAACGCTTAGCAGGGAATGCAGAAAATAGTGTCCAAAGGCTGTGAGCAAGAGGTGCAGAGTTTGGTCAGTGAGAATGCCAAAAAGGGGGAAGAGATTATATACATTGATGGGTCTGTCATTATACATGTTTGCAGTACTTGGGCATTGGCAGCTTAGTGCGCAAGTAAAACGATCAGGGATGAGAATGGGACATTTGCTGTGACTAGGAGTAGCATGGCCATGGAGATTATGGCATTGACCAGGACATTTGAGTGGTAGGCACACAGAAGTTAACACAGGTCTGCATCTTGAGTATGATTAGGAAGGTACAAGTGGGTCTGGTTTGCGAAAAGTGGATTATCATACCTGATATCATACCTGATAATGGTCTGATAAAATAATTACTACTCTTGTATTTGTGTCTCCCTATGAAATCTTTTGAAATCAATGTCTCTCTCTCTCCCTCTGTATTTTATTTATCTCTTTCTTTGTTTACATTATCGTTACAATATGTGTCTGTTATATGTATTTTGACGTACTGCATTATTTAATGTCAAGTTATTAGCACCATATCGTATATGAGTAGTATTGTTCAATCGTGCATTATGCGACTAATGATGTTGGGGATATCAAAAGTACGTTTAAGAGATTTCCATTTTATTGTTAATAGCTCGGATTGTAATATTGTCGTCGTCGGTGTACCTTGTATCTCTGTCGTCCTAAGACATACTTAATACGTCTCTGTCGTCCTAAGACATGCTTATTACGTCTCTGTCGTCCTAAGACATACTTAGTACGTCTCTGTCGTCCTAAGACATGCTTAGCACGTCTCTGTCGTCCTAAGACATGCTTAGCACGTCTCTGTCGTCCTAAGACATGCTTAATACGTCTCTGACATAACTGGTTTTTGAAGTACATGACGAGAAATAGCTTTCAGGTACATCTATTATTGATAAGATTAAGTTTTACTTATGCAAACAGTAGTTATGTTTGATATTTCATGCATAATTTTCTTCTAACAGAAAACTGAAATATCTTTCAATGATCTTCTTTCACCAAATATACAGTATTTGTAAATTTATAAATGTATTTGTGCAATAAATCTTCTCAGAAATGTTCCATTTTTGTGTATTTATTTCCAGGATATACAGTTCACCATCAGTAATCGATTGATAAAACTGATCGAATTGAGATATAATAATACTGCAAAATAATTAATTAGAATCCATTGGTAGAGAAATGAAGTAAACACCAATTGCTGTATTGAAATACACAGAAATATTGAACACCCTGGTAAACGATGGATGTATTTGCATTTAAGTGTAAGAAGGGGAACTAATCCAATAAGCGTCTGGTCCGTGACATTGTTCACTTTGCTTATAGGCATCCAATGAAAAACACAAACTGTCGGATCAGCCTGGATAAGCAGCGCAGTTTTGAATCAAGCACATAATATTATGTAGTAATACTAGACATGCACTGATATTTCCTTATACAATTACCGCTACTATGCATTTTTTTAAACGTGTGTTCTCAAACTCCCACTGGGTCTCTCTTATAGCAGGACAATAGTCCTACTAGATTTCCAGATCCTTCCAGAAGTCTATTTTGGTTATATCAGGCCGTATCACATTTAGATAAAAGCTAATACGGCCTCATATAACCAAAATAGACTTCTGTCTTAGGTAGAAAGAGTCGTACCTCAGGTAAGAGGCTTTAATCCCCATTTAACAAACAAACAAATACTAGATTTCCAGCTTGCTATCTAAATATCTGGATATCTGTCCAGAGAACGGAGGTGCGATTTCGGGCTGTTTTATTTGTGGCAAATGCCTGGCACATCCGTCTACGGCTGTATATAAAATATTTATAAACTTACCTCCTTACACAATGTGAAAGAAATTACAAATTCACAATTATTTAAAGAATATTTATATTTGTAACCTCTACCACTGATTGGGGTTGTAGTCAGGGAATGTTGGGTCCATGTATTATCTATTGTCTATCCCCGGGAGGAAGCTTGCTGATAATTATCCACACTTGCCGTTAAGCGTAGGTGTGGAAGCTGTAAGTTTCTGTTCAAGGCCAGATGCGATGCCTGAATCGTGCTGAGTCCGCGTTTGTGGAGACTTGTCCTTATGTTATCTATCCATCTCTTACACGGTCTACCCTTTGCTATGTATACAAATGCTCGTTTGCTATACGCTCTCGGTGGTATTTGGCTTGGTTTCATCCTCATTAGTTGGGTTTGCTTAAAATAATGGTACATTTAAATTTAAAATGTAGGCAGTGGACAATTTCTCCTTAGATACCTCTGTCCTTGATATTGCTTCCTAATTGTTCGCAGCAATATACATTGCATTTATACATTTCTTTCATACATCTGGAGTTCTCTTTTCCATGCATTTGGGGTGTATTGGGCAACACTGTGTTAGTCCTTCACTTTTCATTGAGTAATTGCATGCGTATGGATGATATGGTTCAGAATCACGACCAAGACTTTTACTTTTCAATGATACCCATTTACCAAATTTTAACGCTGGATTTGCCTGGGGGTCATTGATGATTTTAAGAATTAAACAACTGATCACCATATTGGAAGACAATACAGTAAGCACTGAGCCTCTCTGGTTCTTTTGAATCGAAGTGAAGGACGAAATACAAGAAAATATAACGCATTTTGCTGCCGAGAAAACCAGAGCGTACTTATCCGCCATTACCGAGGGGGCACACAACATTTTATATATTTACACCGCCGTCTTTAAAAATTCGTATAAAATCGGTCTAACGCGAGAAGGACTTGAAACTTTCTATGTTTTGTAATGACTGTCTGCACTTTGTGAATGAATTTGAAAGCTCTAGAGTTATTTCAAGTGTAAAATGCTACGTATCGTAATGCTAGACCTAGATTTACATTAAGTGCTATATATCATACAATATGACCTTGGAAATCTCAGATATTTCATGATCAAACTCATCAACTATGTCTATATCGGTATTCCAGAATGCAGCCATTTTTACACAACATAATTTCTCGGAAACGTTTTTTTACCACCATTATTGCAATGGGTATTACCGTTTTACTGATCAATCATAGCGTTTTCGACGATCGTCGAAATTGGTCAGCAAGGTTCTGAACGGAATTTCGACTATCGTCGAATGTGTGCGCACCCATGTGCGGTTGTCCATATGTGAGTGTTTGAGTGGCTTTTGTTTCTGTTAGTTTCTGAACACTTTCACTCTCCACTACCTATCTATTTCTGAAAACTTTCATTCTCCGCAACTCCATCTATTTCAGAACACTTTCATTCTCCGCAACTCCATCTATTTCTGAATACTTTCACTCTCCACTACCCCATCTATTTCTGAATACTTTCACTCTCCACTACCCCATCTATTTCTGAATACTTTCACTCTCCGCATCTCCATCTATTTCAGAACACTTTCATTCTCCGCAACTCCATCTATTTCTGAATACTTTCACTCTCCCCTACTACATCTAATCAATCTACAACTGTCTAAAGCACGGTCAAGCACACAGTATTGTAACAAATTTAACTCGAAGTTCTCCAAAAACTAGAACATAAAAACAACAATCTCTTGCACTATTATAGAACTACGTTACAACAAGTCTTATCATCATCATACCATTATCCCATTCGCTTCACAAGTTTTCAAAACAATTTTCTCCGTCGGTGCCACGTCTATTAAGTTTCCATAATGTACCAGTTTCTGGTACCGTCTGAAGACGAGAGAGATGTTTCATTGATCTAAATAATTGCTGAAGATGTTGATGTTGATACTGGGGTAGTTTTCTATCAATGCTTCTTGTGTCCCCGTTTACACTTGACGCATTTCCCGGTGATTGTTAGAGCTCCACTGTTGCTACTATGTTAGTGAAAGGGATTCAATATTCTGTTGTCAATTATTGCGTTTTTTTTCATAATTCTGTGACCGTTATCTTCAATATCATAGTTTTACATTACTACAAGATTTCACATGATGTGCTTGGACCAATACAAGAATCATTATCTAATTTAATTGTATTGTTATTGTTATTATTGATAATCTGTAACGTTTTAGACGATCGTGAAAGCATTATTCCTAATGGAATATGCGTTGAGTTTGCGAAAAAAATGTTATTTTATTTTGATTTTGTGTTCAGTTTGTTTCTGTTTATTTTTCGTCATAATTTCCCCCTGAAGTTTTTTGTTATTGTAGTTGAACGAATTTTAACATCAATTTTATATGCATATAGTATATTATTGAGAGGTTAGTAAATTAACGGTTGTTCATAAATAGAATCAACAGTTGTTTGGAAATTTTTAACCCTCTCCCCCTTTTGTCAATAACTTGACAAGAATTCAGGACCACCTGCTTGATTATGTCAACAATTTTGTACACCATCCACTAGTCCTAAATATTTTTTTACCCGAAAATGTGTGGCATCAAGAATACATACTGTTTTCGGATTTGTAAAACAGATTCAAAATATTTTAATGTTCAACATTTGTAAACCCCCCCCCCCCCCTTAACAACTGTCAAATTTATAAGGCCCCCCACCCCAATTGTTGAAGTAATTTATTTATGACCCTTAGTTCCTTTTGAGCCAATATGACACACAGAGCAATAGTTATTTCTTTTAAGTTATAGCCAAAGATGATACACAGAGCTGTAGTCATTTTTTTTATGTTGAGCCAAATGTGATACATAGAGTAGTAGTAATTTCTTTTAAGTTAGAGCCAAAGATGATACAAAGAGCAGTAGTAATTTCCTTTGATATTGAGCGAACGATAATACATAGAGCAGTATTCATTACTTTTCATATTGAGCCAAAGATGATACATGGAGCAGTAGTAATTTCCTTTCATATTGAGCCAACGATGCTACATAGAGCAGTAGTAATTTCCTTTCATGATACGCCCCACGGTGCCTGTTGTTGTTGTTCTTGTGCATTACTTCTATCCATTATTGAGCTTTCTCTGGTTGTTTTTCTAGATACAGTTTCTTTTGAATACTTAATTTTTATTTCTTGTTAATGAATCTCTTGTTTTAAAATTAGTCAATTTTTATGTTCACTATTCTTCAAATGCGCTAGTCTTCAACAGTAATTAGCTTAGTGTTTATTGATTTTGCTGATTTCTATTTTTCGCATCCGAATATCTCAGGTACGGCTCCTCGTGTCTGCATGTGTACGGCAGCAGCACCCCCTCCTCCAACAGCCTCGTCTGGCTGGATAAACTACGTAGAGCTTCTCTTAAAGGGGGGGGGGTTCCCTCCAAGATTGCACAGGGTGGCGATGAAGAATGCGGAGGATTGGATTGTTCGACAAAGGCCTCAAAGGCGGGGGACCCGAAAAGCATGGTATCAGGCCAAGGGCGAATCAGAGACGTGTTGGTGAGTGACCAGAACCATTCAGAAAGCAATGACAAACCGCTGAATGTAACTGCAAAGAAATCATGACAAACTACTCCCGAAGAAAATCATAGATCTAATGGTGAGACCCCCAAGCCAGGCAGATTAAACACGCGAACTTAGGAAGAGGTGGACGGCAGAACCGGTACGAGTGTGGATGACAATAGGCAGACCAAGGGGAATGGACTCAGTATATTAAATACCACCTGAACATGACAGTAACAGAAGCTGGAAGACTGGCTCAAGATAGAATGACGTTTCGAAACGTTGTGATGAATGCTAGCTGGAAGACTGGCTCAAGATAGAATGACGTTTCGAAACGTTGTGATGAATGCTACATCCCGCCCTGGACATGCTACCCAATGATGATGATCCGAATATAAAATATCTTACTTATTGTGAATATTTACCTTTAAACTTTAGACTGTCTGTGATTGTATGTTAACACTAGACATTTAGGTAGTAGGCGGTAGATATTTATCCAGAGTTCTTGGGTTTTATTTTTGGTCATCATATTCTCTGATTGTATGTTTTTTTTTAATTTTGAGAATTGTACTAGTTATCAATCTTCAGATACAAAAATTAGCTTCGGTATTTGTAACGCCATGCAACAGTTAGTTATAAACAAAGATTGTTGGTGGCTCCTTTGCAGAACTGAGTTTAATAGGGTGTCCATAAAGTCGTTGTGCATTGAATTGAAAAGAAACATATGTGCTAATTATGACGTGATTAAACGTTGTGTATTTTCATGGTCCAGCGTTAGTCAACAGATTACGTTTAGCTGCAGACTTAACTTTTATTTCTTTAGTTGTACAAGCATGTTGCTAACCTCTGAACAAACTTATACTCGAGAGGCTCACAGTCGAGATGAAAGACAGTCTCTGAGGACACAGAGGATAATGGCGTAAAATACACGAGACAATTTCACTGGCAGCAGAGTACCTCCTACGAGATTGACGTAATCGACCGAAGTCTAAATCACTGCCACCCAGGAACACGTTTTGGCCTGCAAAGTTCACTGGAACAATGAGTGATAAACCGTCATGGTGTATAGTAAATACTCACTCGTTTGATTGGCAGCAGATATGAAGACAGTTACAGGATAAAAAATCTTAACTGAAATAAAATCGTCCCGATAACGAAAGTGCTGGACAGAAGGTACAATATAACCAAGCGTCGCTGTAAAACCAGCAACACATCGTACTTAACACTCCTCGGCGAAATACACACGAACTTCCGTGTTGTTTATCAGAGATCTGAAGCAGAAGATGAAGAATACTCAGAGATCTCAGAATACAAATGTTGGTCAACAACCTATCTATTGTATAAATCATAGTTCATATGTTCCTTTTTCTCTAAACAACTTATCTATTGTATAAATCATAGTTCATATGTTCCTTTTTTCTAAACAACCAACCTATTGTATGGTTGGTTGGTTGATTGCTGATCCAGCGATCCATGGGCACATGCCCTTTGACCTAATGCTATTAGATGGCATTATATTGCTGGGAAGTCTGTGGATTTTCGGCCCACCCCGGGACAGAGCCGGAGAATAACTATCACACCTCCAGGAAGGTAAGTTTCAACCTAGGCACTGCTCCTAGACACTGTAGCCAAGATAGGGTTCGCTGTGCTCATTTTCCGCCACCAAATGACTACTGGTTATGCCGAACTTCTCTATTGTTCCAGGCATGCAACCAAATGTTCAAGTTAAAAGGATTGCCACGTCCTGAGTCAATGTGCCTCTATGATGGGTCTAAGTCATAGGAAAAACAGTGATGTCAGTTTCCTCCTCTTCAGTGTTGCACAATACATCTCTGGCTCCCTCCCAACCACAGAGGGATACATATATATTCAGGCAAACATGAAAAACATTTCAACAAGAAAACAAAATAATAACTGTATAGATGACGTGCCATGAAGCTTCTATAACAAGATAACCTCAATATAACGGCATGTCATCCACTAAGGATTTCTGTTGCATGGGGGGGGGTATTTCTAGTGGACCATTGGTGAGACCCACAGACGCAACCACATGCGTAATCTATTGTATAAATCATAGTTTATTTGTTTATTTTTTTCTAAACATCCTATCTATTGCTTAAATCATAGTTTATCGTCTTCTTCTTCTGCGTTCGTTCTCAAACTCCTGCAGATTAGCAGAATGTAGTCCGGAGAACGGAATGAGTTGTGTCATGGTTTACAGCATTACTGCGATATCTGCGCGTTTCGGCCTGACACATCCGACTTCAGCATGGCTTTAGGCCACTGATCCTTTATGGGATGGGACAGCCAACTCCATCCCATAACCTCTGTAGTCGCCTTTTACAACATGCGTGGAAGGTAAACCGTGTTGCTATTCTTTGCTCCCCTTTCGGGCCCCGGCAACACACGGGTGAATCATAATTTATTTGTTCTGTTTTTCTAAACAATCTATCTATTGCATATAGATCGTATGTTCCTTATGTTGCTGAACAACCAATCTATTGCATACACCATAGATCGTATGTTCCTTATGTTGCTGGAGAACTTACCTATTGAATGCATTATATTTCACTTCTTCCTTACATTAGTATGTAACTATTAATATCTACCTAATCCATAAAGATTAGAGCGCTTGTAAAGGATAATTCGCGATACGAAAACGCTCTTACCTTTATTTAAACTTTCTGCTACCAGAGTTTTTAAATACACCCTATGAAAGCTTTTTTATACCGCAACGGCAACTTCAATAGATCGGCTGTGAAAATTACATACAATATTATGTATTTTTTTTCAAAAATAGAACACATATTATTAGATTAAAAGCTCATGTTTAGATGCCTTGAGGCAGAGAACGTACCTTTTATAAAAGATATGTAGTTGTTTTGGGGGGTGTGGTGTTTCGTCATACTTAGTCAATCGTATTGTTTTAGTTTGCCTGTAGCAATTGGATATTTACATTTTCTGACTACACTATCATTGTTTTTTTTGCGAAAATGAGTAAGAGATGCTAAATCTTTTCAATACTCAGGGTTGCCACATGGTTGGAATTGTTTTTAGCCAAACTGTTAATAAAGAATTGGACCAGATCGGTTCCCGCAGCACCGAATCACTTTGCAACATAAGTAACATGTTTTCCGTACTTGACCAACCACATCCCCCAAGTACGGTCAAGTACGGAAAACATGTTTACGTATGTTGGAAAAGCGATTCGGTGCTGCTGGAACTGACCTGGTTCAATTCTCGTCAGCTGTTATAATTATTTTCATTTATCCTCATGCTTCCTACTTGAATTTACTTGTAATAAATAATTAGCAAAATTTCAATTTTTTAAAATAAATTGCTCATAACCGATGAATTTTCAAGAATGATGCATTTCTTTAAACATATATTACTTCTCTCTAATTATCAATATTCATTCATTTATAATAACAATATATGATAATTGTAAAATTAATGTTAGTTCCTCTAATCTTATTTTCAGAATCTGAACTTTCTCTAGACATGAAAATAATGAGTGTACTTACATGGTTTGTGTATAGTAAAATTACACATTTTTTTGTCTATTGTCTCACCCCAGGTGAATTATTGTTGATCGCCTTCACACTTGCCGTTAAGCGTAGGTGTGGTAGCTTAAAATTCGATTCAAGGCCAGATGTGTCGCCAAGGTTGAATTTAGTCCATGTTTGTTCAAGGTTATCTTGATGTTTTCTATCCACCGTTTTCTTGGTCTACATTTGGTATTATTCCTGGATATTCTTTTATTATGTGCTCTTATTGGTATTTATTTTGGCTTCATTCTCATAAGGTGACCGAACCATTTTACTTTACTCTCAATATGTTCGATACATGATATTATACCAACTCCTTTCCTAGTTTCTTCATTTCTTATTTTATCTAGTTTGCAGCTTTTCTCAGACACGTTATTTCACACGTGACGATTTTTCTTTGCTGCGAAGCTGTTAAAGACCATATTTGACAGTGGTAGCACAGTGTTTGTATAAAAATTGTAGATATTATTTCTTTTTTAATTTCCATCTTGATCTTTGGATGAAGAAGTAATGGTGAAAGCCGGTAAGTCACTGTGTTTGCTTTCTGGCACCATTTACACATTTTATTTGTCACTATGTAGTAACTGAATTTAAAGTTAAATTATTGTTCCAACACCTGGTGCAGTTTGATACCACGTTAGTTTTACCAACATATTTTTACATGGGCTACTGTACGTGTTGAATTAAAATCAACTAATACTATGTTTCTCACATTTATGAAAACTTTGCTGAATCAAATCTAAATAAAAAATAACCATTACCGGTTGAATATTTTGCTGGGCCCAAGCCAGTCTGTTGGTTGTGTCTCGGGCTGAAATCAGTCTGTTGGTTGTGTCTCGGGCTAAAATCAGTATGTTGATTGTGTAGCGTCTGTTAATCTTAGGACTTTTTTATTTTTTTTATTTTTGCAAGCACGAAGACTGAAGTCTGTAGTTATAATTTCAGCACAGTGTTTGCTATATTAAGCTCCATGTATGAACTGTTGTCTGAGTTTCTGTTGGAAGAGGTTGCGAAGCTGCATCACTACAATACGACAATCGTGAACTAGCATTGTTTACAACATTGTGCAAATCTGCCAAAATCTCAATACTTGGACTACTTAAAGAAAATGCATGAAAATATTGTGGTCGCAGTGACTGGATTACCAAAACTGCGATCACTATTTCTTAATGGTTCAAATCTCTGTTAAAACTAAATAAAACTACCACCAGCGGTTAAACGAAGCGTGTCTCATCGTAAGAGGTATTTTTACTTAACGAAATTATTACTCGGAGAAAATCAAATCTTTTATCTGCAGTAAGTCTCGAGATTGCAGGGATATCATGAAAACGTCATCACCGTGTGTAAAATCTACCAGATCGTGGCGTTGCACTGTACATCCACGTTGGTAAAAGCATCCATATATGATTTCTTCTTCATCGTTCATTCTCAAGTTCCCTTTTGATCTCTCTTGTAATAGCACAATGGTCCTACTAGATTTCCAGCAGTGTGTACTCCAGAGGTCCGCGTAGCACAGTGGTTATGGACTGGCTTCGCATATGAGTGGTGCTGGGTTCATTCCACCGTTGAAGCGGAAATGTTTTCAGATCGCAACGGCTCCCAGGTCGACCCAACATTAAATGGGTACCGGATTACTCCGGGAAGTAAAGACTGCGAGGGAGAGGAGATGGCTACCACCCTCATTTGCAGAGCCTCTGAAATGTGAGATTGCTAACATCTCACACCCCTACGGCATTAATAAATGCTATGGGTTACTTTATTTTTTAATCCAGAGAATAGAAATGCGATGTTTCACCATTTTATTTGCCCCCGACACATCTGTCTTCGGCGGGATATGAGATTTAACAAAAATTAAAATAATCCGCTAAAAAATTAATATAAACCAACTTTACTGCGCTTTTCATTGTCTAACGACGCATATTATACTCAAATCTACCATTGACATTCGCATCATACATGTTAAGTAATGTTTCCGTGATCTGCTCACAAGTCTATTCCGAAGAAGTTCTTGCCTATATCCTCATCGCTGACGCCTTAATCATGCATTCTTGCTTCCTTTTTATGGTTCGTGTTTTTATTCTGTCAAATAATAAAATATACATATAAAAATGTAATCACACATAATACGTAACGGACACTGTATATCATAAACGGATTTCAGATCAGATGTTTTATAACTAAGAAAATATTAAAAGTAGACAAGCTAACATTTGACAAAGTAGCAGAATCTCTAAAATATGATTCTGATCCAATATTAAAGCTTTCATAGATCCATACAATGTACACATGTAAAACTGATTTACGTATGTTCTTTCATTCAGCAAAAACCAATTTGAAATAAATAATCTAGCGGCATACTTGCTTATCCTAATATCCTGTCATCAGATTAAAAATATTTCCTGTCTTGGGTTACTATTTAAATAGAAATTTGACCGAAACAATAGTGTTTAGCAGTGTGTGTTTGTTGTTTGTATATTGTGTTTTTTTCTTGTTGTGTCAGGAGTTAGTCAGAAATTAGGTCCTTGTTTTATGGCGCAGTTTCATGACAAAATGGTGATCTTTCGTTCTTAACGAATTAATTGTTCAAATTTTTGGAATGATATAATATTAGATTCGTTCAGATCCCGTCGGGACCCGTTGTCCCGTCACGACAACGTTTATTTGGATGCTCACTTTTATATGCCTCACATTGCCAATGTGGTTGCCATGAAATATCACATTATGGGAACAAAAGTGAGCGTGACATTGGATCCATATTCGAGCTAAGTATATTGACAATAATGAACTGCTTTGTTGGATTCTCTGGATGCAATGGGTAAATGCAAATGTCGCTGTTAAAAGATAGTTCCCCATGTTCGTTGACGAAAACCATTGCAACCTCGTTAGAAGTTTGTTCGTTATATCGACAAATTGTACTTAATGGCTATCGGGGCGCCCAGGACATTCAGGTTACGGCCATTAAGTCGTGCTTCTCTGATGACCGGGCCCGTCTGGCGCTTGAGAACCGCTACATTTATCAATATAGCACTCTGAAACCCGACTGCGTTAATGAGCGCATGTCTCTTATATGACTTTAGTCGATCCATAGTTTCTGTTTGTTTCGTGTTACAAGTTTGTTGTCATTTTTGTGTTTTCCTTATCCGGTGTCATTTCGCCTTTCCAGTTAATCCATACTACTCATATCAATGTGACCGTCGATGTTATTACTGTTCACTTTCTGGTATATGTTTTAATTGTGTTTCAATTGTCTGTCTTGATAAGGCCTTTTGGTCGAAACGTCGATTTATGTGTGTCATTATGTGTGTTATCTAGTATCAGCAAAACTTACCCTTTTCCTGGATCTGCTCGTTATATCGACGTTGATCAGTTTGACGATCGCGAATGAAGACCATGTTTACTATTGGGATTTATCTTCTAGTTTGAGCAGCATTCTTAATCTATTTTGTTTCGTTATCACGCATTAACTGATACGACTGTGCTAGTCTATTGTGTGGACAAAAAAAATCGATCGATTTTATCCAGAATTTCTCCATGGCATGTTGCATTTGCTGTGTGTACTTGTCGAACGTATGTTACTTCAGTACTGTCCAAAACATACAACTGGGCGAACTGTATGTTATTGTTGTATGGCGGTTGTATATGAGAAGTTCGATGATGATATGTTTGGCCATGGACTTTTAAAACATCCCGGCCTTGACAATCCGTAATTTTTGCTTCCATTGACGCGAAAGAAAGATCGCTATCATAAGAGCGAATATTCTCGCGAAAATATGTCTATTTAGGGTGTGTATTATCAGAGCGCATCAAACGCAGGAACTACGGGTACTCCAGTTTATTACCATGGATGTCTTGTGGCATTGGGAACATGATCTTTCCCTTTCGGCAACAACTTGTAAACTTGACAAATTGTCCGAAAAAACGAAGTTAGCACAACAAAATTTTTGAAAAAACGAAGTTAACACCACAAAATTGTCCAAAAACGAAGTTAACACCCCAAAATATCCAAAAAAACGAAGTTAACGCCAAAGAATTGTCCAAAAAAACAAAGTTGACGCCACAAAATTGTCCAAAAAAACGAAGTTACCACCACAAAATTGGCATAATCGAAATTTCTAGAATATGTTCAGCATCGCGATACTCAGCAACATTTGCTGCTTCATTTGAAACTGATTGACTTCGCCGTATTTGTGACATTGAGTGAGCTTTGGCATCTGCAGCTCGACTTCTCTGCGTTTGCTCAACATTTTCATGTTGTTTGTGACAACGTTGGTATTCTCTATTCATAGCTTCTCGATTTTCTCATATATATATATATATATATGTTATATATATTATATGCAATTTTACAAGACACATATTATTTATTTAGTTTCACTTTAGTTAATTTCCTAAAAATTACACCCGTGAAGTCCAGAGTTCGATATGTGGTAAGGACTGGGTTTTTTTTCTGTTGTAGCGTAAATTCTAAAAAAATCGCACCCTGAACATGACATGGCGATAGCATGAGCAATGCAGCCTTTATCACACAAGCCACTCAAAATCTTCCTAACGAGAAAAATGTAATATCGACAAACATATACCACTTCAATTTATTTATGCATTTAGTTTTTGAAAAAAGAAGCTCCGTTCCCTCCAATCTACACATTATAGAGAAATGGGTACCACTCCCTTAGAAACATGAATATATATGTTTTCCTAATTTGTTTTTAGATATTATGAATACCTAATCCTAATACACTTGAAATATTAAGTAAGCATATTTTCATCATGTAAAAACTGGAATTGTGTAATAGAGAATTTAAGATTTAACGAGAAGGGAAATCGATAATCTTATTACTTAATCACACGACTTAGTGTTGTGATATCTGTATTACCTCAGAACATTGCGGTTTATGTACATTCATGACAAACCAGATATACCAATCAACTACCATCAGAAAAAAAGATGATCAAGTCAATAAGAGAGCCACAAACACCAACACAAGATGACTATCACATTATGAACAGATCAGAACAAATTATTATAATTCTCCGTCTCAGAACAGGACACAACCGAATCCGCAGTCACATGTATACAAAGTTCAAGATTGGAAACACGGCCATGTGTACATGTGGACAGGCAGCACAGAGTGCCAAACATATACTTCAAGAGTGTTCTGAGCATGAAACGCTGAGGCAGACATATTTGCCAGAGGAAACAACACTGGAATCAAAGCTCTATGGGACACTGTATGAACTACAAAAGACAGTGAGTTTTATTCAGGAGACAGAATTACAAATATAGACGTGTTTCAAGTGAACGAAAAAAGAAGAAGAAGCTACATTCTCTATGGTTACTATTATGATTTGATACCGTTATTTATTGCTACAAAGTAATTGTCGATAGAATGTCTTAGAAGGCTACTGAGCATACGTTGGTCAGACTTAAATCAAACACAGTTGTCAGACAAGAATCAAAACGAGAATATGTATCCATATATATTAGAAAGCGTCGCTGGAATTACATCGGACACGCGCTACAAATGGATGCCGAAAGACTCCCCTGTCACGTTTTGATGTGGTCACCAAAGGGCAAGAGGAAACGAGGAAGACTGAAACTGTACGTAGGATTATTACAAGAGAACGTTTCACCATCGGTATCTGAAACCATGAAGATCTAAAGCAAATTGCAATGAAACGAGAGACATGGACATCTATGACATCCGCCCTATGTGCCGTCTTTGGCTCTAGAGGAATAACTAACTAGCAGAGGCGTAGTGAAGATTCTCAATGAGTAATAGGTTGGTTAGTATGATTATAAACAAGATTATTGGTGATATGATTTGGTTAAACTAAACTTCTATTATTTCATAAGGCAGTGATGTAATAAACATTGACGGGGTCCATGGTTGGAAAACGTGTACCTCACCATAAAGGAACACATTTAGGAAACTAAAATTGCAAAGGTATCGGAAACACTATGATTTTCTCTAGTACTGTGCCTAGTACCAGTACTGTGTTTCGACATATTAGTCATCAAGCCTTCTTATCAATATTAAGTAAATCTGATACACTGCTTTGAAATAACAGAAAATTTAAGTAGGAAGCCAGAGGACAATTTATAAAAATTCTTGAGACTAACGGGAACTGAACCAGTCCGTTCAACGGCACAAAATCGTTGTGGACAAGGACCGATCGAGACAAGGACTATTACAACAACAACAATCTTCCCGTATAGGTATTGAAATATCATCAGTAACAACAAAAATATAACATAATATCCGTATTAGTTATACAAGGACTGATATGTCTTCTTGTAAATATGTTGTTGTAATAGTCCTTGTCTTGATCGGTCCGTTCGGCTGACTTTGTGTGCACGGTTTTAATGGCTTGACGAAATCGCATCTTTTTAAGGAGATGCTGTTAGTCAAGTACGGAAGAACGCGTGTTCAATAGTTGCTTGGCGATTTGGTGCCGTTGAACGGACTGGTTCAATTCCCGTTAGTCTCAAGAATTGAGATAACATAGCACTATTACTGCAGTATTCTCCTCTGTGTCGGATATACAGTGGCATGTTGGTTATTATATATTTGAAATAATAGTTCTTGTTTAGAACCCGTGTCCCCCTATTTGATTATTTCTCTTGGATATGGTTATCAGCTTATGTTTATCATTTATTAATATAAATATATATATTTTTTAGGGTTACGGTTAGTTATGTAAAACATAACTAACACTTCCCTCTAACCCTCAATAATGAATATTTAAATTAATTATTGATATAATATTTCGAGTCATTCATTCATTGGTACTATGCCTTCTGGCGTAGGCGATCATATCTCTCCACATAGTTATGTTTGTTAAATTTTTAAATATAGTTTCTGATGATTCTGCATCATGCCAGGCTTTCAAGACGTCCAAATATATCTCGCGTTGTCTTACTCTGTCTCTCTTAACCTCGATCTATCCAGTTGTCACGATGTTCTCCAGCCCATCTCTTCTCATGACATGACTCAGAAGCTGTGATTGTCGTCTTCTAATACAGTTAATAAGTTCTCTATTTGAGATGACCAGTTGTAGAATTATAGCATTACTCTTTTTGGATGTCCATGATATTTTCAACATTCTTCTATAAAGCCACATCCCTGTGGCCTCCATATATTTTCTTGCAATATTGTCAGTTGTCCATGCTTCATTACCATATAACAGTATGGGTTCAATGTAACATAATTAGTATATTCTTTCTTACTTCTATCGATAATGAATTATTACACAAGATGTTCCTCATATTCTGGAATGCTGTTTTTGCCTGCTCTTAGATCAATATTTCGATTAATTAATCCTACAATAAGCAGGTAGACACGAGCTCCAAATAAGAACTGAAATAATATATACAAGTATAGTTTATTTTTGTTGTCAATTAAATATACGGAATTATGTCTTTAAAACTGAACAGTTGGCCGAGAAAATATTTATGTATGGCCTAATTTAATACTAGGTTTTAGTTGCTAATTTTATAAGGAACTTTTTTTTTCGAGACAACAATTCCATTGAGATGTCCCACTCTTTAAAATACTATCAAATAATAGTGACAATCATGCGCATTCACGCATGCGGTTGGGTCAGTTGGTCTCACAAATGGCTCACTAGAAAAACCAACCATGAAACAGAAAACCTTAGTAGATGACATGCCTTTATATTGAGGTTATTTTCTTATAGAAACTTCATGGCATGCCATCTATACAATCCCGTAGTCGTAACCTCCGATAACAATTACCATGTTGTTCCGACAGACTGACGTTGTGCTTGAACTAGTTACGGGCACGGCGTGGGTAGGCGGAACAACAAAGAAACCTGTCGCAAGGGCCAGAGTTGTGCCCTGATCTCGACGTCTGTTTCGGCAACATTGAACTCGAAACACCATCGAGTTGAATGGCTCCTGGAACAGAGGGTGGAACACTTATGGGAATGACCCATGTGCTGTGAGGCCAGTTTCTAATCAAGAATCAAGAAGTGACAGTCAAACGCTTTGTTTTCACAAGATATATTCAGTAAAGTTACAATATTATACTCTTAATTAACACATAGATGACACATTAAAAAATAGACGAAAAGACTGTTTGCCTACGAGGCATCGTCTAATATTAAACTGTGTAATATGGTTTATATGGGACTAGCTATTTCGTATATGTCCCTACTTGTTTTGTGACATCGCACCTGATGCCACACATGATGTCTGGCCTGGAAGCAATGAAAGGAAATTGTAACGCAAATCGAAACACCTCATTATGTGAAAAGGGCATCTGCTGCTTATATAATATAAAAATGTTCATTAATATGTACCTCTTGTGGTGTGGTAATCTGCTTTAAACCGTGGACGTGAATCTAATCTGGTTATATCAGAGCTTATTGACCATAGAAAATAATTGATATTATTATCCGGCACACCACAGACTTCGAAGTGTTATATACAATATAAATAATATACAATATACTTTTATCTTTCATATCTCATTAAATCAAGGGAATTAGCGGAGTCCCTCTAGTGAGGACCGCATGCCACCGACACATGTATAGAGTGGTATAATGCGCAACAAATAACTTTCAATGTATTCAACAAAATAAACACGACGATTCAGGCATGAAGAACTGCAAGTAATTCGTATATTCTCAACATTTGCTTCCAGAAGAAACGTTATCTTAATGACTTAATAATTGTTCACACCTAATATTGGATTCTTCCCTCCAGTCACGAATATGACATTAGGTCACATATTAGACTGGGAATTTCTTAATTACAAGGTGTTTTTTTATGAAGCGTTTCTTTGACTCCGTGAATATTTCTTGGAAGTAGATTTCTTGGAACAGTACGTGTATTGACATCTCTAAGATCCGTATACGCGAAAATGAGCGGACATAAAGATGGCAATGTCTCAGTGGACTATAGTGAGGACTTCAACCAGATGTGGAATGTTGTTTACAAGCTGCAAGCTGCTATTGAACCGGTAAGATTTGTCGTTGCTTTGTTTCTTGTCTGAATAATGTGTTTCGTTTTTGTTTATTACTAAGATTAAGTTATCACTATGTGCCATCTCCTCATCTAAGGTGGGCTGTAACAAACCTCCACCATCTTCTGACCCTTACCTTGGTACTGCATTCTGCTAGACTGTATCATATACATCTCATATAGCGCCCCTCCCACTTGTATATCTGGCTACTGCTTGCTTTCCGCCCATCAACTCTACCTGCAAGTAACATCTTCAACAAGATCTTGTAATATGTCCAAAATATTTAATTTATTTAGTTTTTATATATCCTTTAATAGTTTTTTTTCACACGCAGTGTTGCCAGAACCTTTTTGTGTATTTTCTTAAATTTCTATGAAATTCTCCCAATTCTTCGATATATTAACATATCAAATGCATATATTCTGTCTCATAGCTTGTTTGCTCATTGTCCATGTTTCAGAGCTATACATTAATGTAGAATAATGTAGATGGAAAATGGTTAAATTCTCATTTTTAGTTTGTGATATGTTTCGATATGAATAGTTTCCTCATATTATTGAAAGTACGTTGTGACATTCCTATTCTTTTAATTTCTGGATCACATCTGACATCGTTCGTAATTATATGTCCGAGATACTCGTACTGGTCTCATCATCATCATTAAGTGCCGTCTTCGCAACGAAGGTTGGCTGCAACGTATCTCCAACATCTCCTGTCTCTTGTCGTGGTGGTGCACTCTGCTAGACTGTAAACCTATCCATCGTGTAATGTTACTCTCTCACGTGTATCTCTGCCTACCTCTTGCTCGCTTCCCTTTGACTTTACCCTCAAGTAAGGTCTTCAATAGGGTCTGAAGCCGTCCTGAAGTCTGGGTTCCGGATCCACTTGGACATTCATCTGTGTATGATATTATAAATCGGTAAAGGGACCCAACAGTCTGCAGTGGCCTGTTCTAAGGCGAAATATTGTGGTCTGTTAATTGCCCTTCAATGGATACCATCACACTGTAGAATAATGGAAAATAAGAAAGCGGATGCTCTGTCAAAAGCAGGAAGCGAAATGGAGCAACACAGACACCCACTGTCTTACTGAGAGGCAAAAACAATAATCCACAACACATACACAGCAAAGCGGAAGAAACAGATGGAAGTGGGATACAAGCATGATGCAATACATCTTCTCCAAAGATATTGCAATAAATTTGCAGACTTTGTCTCAACGCATTCTATTTACCGGAACACATCACTAGCATCATTTTAGAGAGAACGCGTATAGAAGATAATCAAACACACTGAGTCGATAAACATCATTGTAAAAATATAAACATAACCAATTCAATGATGTCTTCATGCAAACCTTCTGCAGTAGACACATCTTTCCTTCGTGCAGTGATACGCAAAAATAGGCCCTCGGATCAAATCTGGCCCACTGTTCTTTCTTCATATTAAGTGTCTTTAGCACCTCTTTATTTGTTTTCTTCTCTTTCTATGATTTTCTCCCTATTCTTATATATACCCACATCTCAAAGGCATCAATTTTGTCTTCTAATTGTTTATTTAGTGTCCATGTTTCTGAGCCATACATTAATATGGAATAGATGTAGCATTTTATAATTCTCATTTTTAACTTGTTTGTAATTTGTTTAGATATTAATAATTTCCTCATGTCATTGAAGGTACTTTTAGCCATTCCTATTCTCCTTTTAACTTCTGTTTCACATCTGCCATCATTTGTGACTATGTGTCCAAGATATTGATACTGTTTTACTTGTTGTAGTTTCTCTCCCCATATGTTTATGTTTATCTCCTGTTCTTCTGTGTCTTTGCTGATTATCGTGGGTTTTGTTTTTTGAATGTTTATATCCAGTCCATATTCATTACTTGATTTATTGACTTGATCTAGTAGTCTTTGTAGTTCATGTTCACTTTCCGCTAAAAGAACAGTGTCATCTGCATATCTAATGTTGTTTATTATTTTCCCATTGATCTTGAGTCCTGGTGTTTCTTCTATATTTTTGAAGATATTCTCTGTGTAGATATTAAATAGGCTTGGTGATAAAATTCATCCTTGTCTTACCCCTCTTCTTATTTCTATGTATGGAGAGTAGCTGTTTTCACACCTTATTGATGCAGTTTGTTCCCAATAAGTACTGGTCTAGCTGTTGTAATATACTATATTTATGTTTAGCGTTTGTTCGCCTTTGATTTTGCTGATGATCATGGTTTTGTTTTCTAGATGTTAATGTCAATAACATCTGCTTGATGTGTCTACGAGATCTATTAGTCATTGTACGAGTATCTCATGTTCATTGTCTACCAGGAGAAATCATCTCATTGTATTAGTTTGTTTATTATTATCCCACTGATCTTGAGCAGTAGCATTTATTCTAATTGTTTGAGAATTATTTCTGAGTATATATAAAGTAAACTGGGTGATACAATACATATTTATCTTACTCCACTTTTTATAGTGAGTAGCTGATCTCGTAACTTATTCATGCATTCTGCTAAGATGAAGTTTTTGTTTTTAATCTTTTAAGAAAAAGATTGCTTTTGTTTAATACGATAGGTGTTGAGTTATGTCTTTCTTAGATGTATGCTAGATTGACATGATAGAGTGGTAACATTGGTGAGTGGTAGTTTCATGACAGCTTGGTCCCATTGACGAGTGGCACTATCATGATAGAGTGGTCACATTGACGAGTGGTAGTTTCATGACAGCTTGGTCACATTGACCGAGTGGTAGTTTCATGACAGCTTAGTCACATTGACGAGTGGTAGTTTCATGACAGCTTGGTCACATTGACCGAGTGGTAGTTTCATGGACCGTTCTGATATTTTAAATGCAATCAATGTGTTGGCAAGTTGGATAATGTCATCTGTTCCTTCAGAGTCTGTGCGAGACCGTCAGATGTATAGAAGACCTGATTTCTGAAATAAATAAGACTCCATTCGTTACGCTAATGATTATTTTGTTTGGTTCCAGTTGGTCACTATTCATATACTTCGTTATTTTTTGCATGCGATCCCAATTATATAATTGTTGACGAACCGGGTGCCCAACACGATGCCAGTTTTGGTCACGTGACAATTCTAGATAACTGGCCTGTGGTACCTTTGTTGATCGTCACTGCCTGTGGCTACATTGAAGGGCCCTGGAGTGAGGCTTGGTGTTGCAAGAAGTAAGCGACATATGTGAATCAAAAGAATTATCATCAACCGACACAGAACCAGAATAGTCAGGTACCACATGATGAAGGATTTATTGATTAGGAGATCGGATGAGCTAATTACGTGTCCGGGGTTCTATTATTATGATCTGACGAGTATCTAATTAAATAACAGGGCTCATGTAGGCCCTGTTTGGAGTGACCTCTACTCCAAGGAGCTATTTAGTATGACTCAAAGTATCACTGGACATATGAAATATGTTTGTACGATGTGACCCCTTGTTTGCATTTCAGCGTCAGGGGTGGAAGAAATCTTTGGAGATGGTCTTCTTGTGTGATGTTTGTGAGCTTGTTCCTGTGGCTTCTTTGATTTCTGGGATCCATACATTACATAGTCTGTCTCTGACTGTATAACCGCGATGTCTTTGTGTGATGTCCATCTGTTGCATGCTGTCTGTTGGTAGTCTGGAAGTTTGTTAAAACCACTTGATCTGTTGTCTTTTGGTGTGTTCCAATACTGGTATTATTTTGGTTATGTGTCTGATGTTATCGTTTCTAATTATATCTCTTAATGAAGTGTGTATCTTCTATCTCGACAACATGTTGCTTGTAAAGATTTATTCTTTTCTGCAGTGTTATCTTGTAAGGGTTTATTCCTTTCTCCAATGTTACCGAGCAAGTGTTGAGTCCTTTCTCTAACGTTACCGTGTAAGGGTTGATTCCTTGCTCCAACGTTGCCGTGTAAGTGTTAATTCCTTGATACAATGTTATCATAGGTCTTCCATGTATGTGAGAGCCTTAGTTGTGCATACACAAGCAGATTATGTATGATAGTGCTAGTATCCATAATAAATATATGCCCAGTTAAAGCGAATATTGTCTTTTACTTACCTCCCAAGGTTTTCCTAGTTATCTTTTAAACATCTCCCTTTCGTAGTTGTGAAGCTATATGCCTTGTACACGGGAGGTCGCAGGTTTGGTCTCTGCGTATTATCGTTTGAAATTCTGGAATTTCACGCTAAATTATGGAGGTTAAGTCTAAAGTATGAAGTTACACGTTACATTATGGAGTAATACGTTAAATTATAGAGTTACACGCTAACTTATGGAGTTACACGCTATGTAAATTATAGAGTTACAGGCGAAATTACGGAGTTTCACGCTAAAGTATGGAGTTGCATGCTAAATTATGGAGTGACACGCTTAATTATAGAGTTAAACGCTAATTTATGGAGTTACACGCTATGAGTGATATCCTTGAAAGACGATATGTCGTTTCGTTGCTAGAGGATATATAGGACAATATGAGTAAATATGGGGATATTCAAGTACATTGAAGTTAATCCTCTACTCTTGTTGAGTGTTTTAGTTTTAACCAGAACACTTTGACAATCCATCATTGTTATTATTCGAAGAGAGACAACTGTGGCAAAATATGTCACAACCTGGGCACATAAGAAAGGTAACTCCGTATTGGAGTCTCGCCCGTGTAGTGTTAGCCTGGAAGGGGAACAAAGACAACGACAATGTTACCTGCCAAGCTTGACATAAGAGGCGACTAAGGAGGTTTTGAGATAGGATTGACTATCCCATAAAGGGTCAAAGTGACACAACAGTTACCATCCGACAGAAAAAAACGCAGTCCTTACCGGGGATCGAACTCTAGACATCACTCGTATCGTTCTAACCTCTCAGCTCCTCTATAGCGATTGTCTATATTCAGAAAGTGCACACAATGTCCACCATTGTTGTTTATTATCGCTGTCTTGTCCAATATTTGTTATTTATATCTCCTTCAACAATAATTAAACCCTGCATAATGATTTTTTTAACAGTTGGTTAGCATATCCTATTCGCGACGTAGCCATCGATCCGGCATTTTGAATTTCAGTAATCTTCGTCTTCTTCTGCGTTCGTTCTCAAACTCCTGCAGTTAGCAGGATGTAGTCCGGAGAATGGAATTCGTTGTGTCATGGATTAGAGCATTGCTGCGATATCTGCACCTTTCGGCCGGACACATCCGACTTCAGCATGGCTTTGAGTCACTGACCTTATATGGGATGGGACCGACAACTTCATCACATAACCTCCTTAGTCGCCTTTTACGACATGCGTGGAAGGTAAACAGTGTTGCTATTCTTTGCTCCCCTTTTGGGCCCGGCAACACAAAGGCGAAATTTTAGTAGTCTTTTCTGACAGTATTTACTTTCAGTAGTTTATCATTTTTCTGAGAAATTCATATGTGCAACAGACTTCTGCACGATTTGAACCCGGTAGCTTAGTCCTCGCAGACGCGTCCGGTTGTTCTACGTGACATAGTGGGACAATGCTGGAATTAGAAAATAGTTCTCCTTTTATCTTGTAAACTTATCCTGTATCTATCCCTCTCTTTTTGCTAGCCCTCAATGTGATCAATGTCGTATCTCCTTATTACCGTTGCTATCTGAGCTAATTTTATATTATTATATAACGTTATATCGTATTCCAGAATCCAATTATAGTTTTTCTCTTCGAATTTAGGATTTCCATTTTCTTTTTTAAATAGAATCCTTTCATTTCTTGAAAATACAGTATATCTTATTTTTGTACTTTTTGATCCGATAATATTATACATATTTGTAGCAATATCTACATTTTGTGATCCGATAATGTAAGATAGTTTGTAGCAATATCTACATTTTGTGATCCGATAATGTAAGATAGTTTGTAGCAGTATATATAGTTGTTGATTGGACAGTTTCTAGTTGAATATTTTTACTTTGTTGCAGCTGTTATAACATTATATTTCGTTCATTCACAATCTTGTTCTTTTAAAAGTAAATGGTAGTCCGGAGAAAATGTTTCATTGCGTTGTATTCGACAGATTTGTAGCAATATCTGAACATTTTTATCCGATAATATAAGACAGATTTGTAGCAATATCTGAACATTTTGATCCGATAAAATAAGATATATTTGTTGCAATATCTACACTTTTTGATCCGATAATATAAGACAGATTTGTAGCAATATCTACACCTTTTGATCCTATAATATAAAACAGATTTATTGCAATATCTACACATTTTGATCCGATAATATAAGACAAATCTGTAGCAATATCTACACATTTTGATCCGATAATATTATACATATTTGTAGCAATATCTACATTTTGTGATCCGATAATGTAAGATAGTTTGTAGCAATATCTACATTTTGTGATCCGATAATGTAAGATAGTTTGTAGCAGTATCTACACCTTTAGATCCGATAATATTATTCAGATTTGTAGAAATATCTACAAATTTTGATACGATAATATAAAACTTCATCAAGAAATTTTGGTTACACTGACTTTATAGGGAATGGGATAGCTATCTCACGATCCACTGCATGTGTGGTGCTAAGTGATTAAGAGGGTTTGGAGGTGAAGTTAGATGTTCCATGTTATAGGACAAGGTGACTACAAAGCCGTGCTCAAGTCGGATGTATCCGATCAAAAGTTGCAATTTTCTTCTTCTGCGTTCAGCAACTGTGGTCAAGCTATATTGTCAGGCCCGTCGTCAAGACGAAGTCCACCGTCTTCTCCAGATCAGAGCGGCTGCCCCATAGCTTTTTCCTCAAGTCTGTATGCTCTGGCCAGGTCTGCTGTCTCTGCTCTTTGTATGTTGAGCCGTCCTGAATTCTGGGTCCCGGATCCACTTGGACATTCATCTGTGTATGATATCCTAAATCGGTAAAGGTGACCCAACAGTCTGCAGTGGCCTGTTCTAAGGCGAAATATTGTGGTCTGTTAATTGCCCTTCAATGGATACCATCACACTGTAGAATAATGGAGAATGAGAAAGCGGATGCTCTGTCAAAAGCAGGAAGCGAAATGGAGCAACACAGACACCCACTGTCTTACTGAGAGGCAAAAACAATAATCCACAACACATACACAGCAAAGCGGAAGAAACAGATGGAAGTGGGATACAAGCATGATGCAATACATCTCCTCCAAAGGTATTGCAATAAATTTGCAGACTTTGTCTCAACGCATTCTATTTACCGGAACACATCACTAGCATCATTTTAGAGAGAACGCGTATAGAAGATAATCAAACACACTGAGTCGATAAACATCATTGTAAAAATATAAACATAACCAATTCAATGATGTCTTCATGCAAACCTTCTGCAGTAGACACATCTTTCCTTCGTGCAGTGATACGCAAAAATAGGCCCTCGGATCAAATCTGGCCCACCAAACCAATTTATAGACCCGCTAGCCTGAATGAAATGTACTACACACACTTGTCTCTATGTTCATAAAACAATACTTGCACGTCAAAGGCAGTTAAAAAACGCGTATTTGTCACATGAATCATAAAGAAATGTTCAATTCATCCATACAATACACACATGTTCCTTCTTCTGCTTCGGTGCATCCACATACACGTAGGTGGGCTCCATAAGTTAGATTGAAAGAACTGACATTTTGACAAGTGTATCTGATATCTCTTCGTATTATCTACAAGTTAAACTGAAATAAGAGTAGATTACATCTGGCGGAATACAATATATTAAGTTTCTAACAATATCCAGCACAAGAATCATGATGGTTCCACAGTAAGCATATAAATGTTAGCGTTAATCTGATCAATATCAATATCAATAAAACCCATAACCCTTCAGGGTCGTAGGGGTACCACATTGGAAGCTTCAGCACAGAGAGTCCTCCAGCGAATTCTATCCTCAGAGATGCGGATGAGTGTGGAAATATCTAGCCCTGTCCATTCCTTGATGTTGTCTGTCCATGTCTTTATTTGTCCTCCTCTGCTTCTTCCACCCTCGACAGTTCCCTGCAGTATTGTTTTTGACAAGGAATCGTGCCTGCATACATGTCCGAACCATGCTAGTTTTCGTCGTTTCACTATTGAAAGCAATGGCTCTTGGACACATGCACACATCTCTACTTTATTTCTTACGTACACATTGGTCTTATGTTCCCTATAGGAAATTCGTAGAATTCCTCTGTAGCATTTATACTCGAAAGCCTGTAATCTTCTCTCCATGTCCGCAGTGAGTATCCAACTCTCACAACCATACAACACAACGGAAAGCACCAGCGACCTATACAGTTTGATTTTCACTCCAACACTGATGTTGCTTTTCCAAATCACAGTTAGCCTTGACAAGGACGCTAAAGCCATCTCCAGCCTTATTTTTAGTTCTGCTTTGCATTTACCATCACTGCATATACTGGATCCGAGGTATTTGAAGGTATTCACCTCTTCAAGCGTATGTCCATTCATCATGATATTAGTCTGGTTTTCTGTGTCTCTGCTGTTTACCAAGATTTTGCTCTTATCTGAATTGATTTCTATTCCGTACTTGCTGGTAACTTTTTCCAACTTTGATGTTAATTCTTGCAATGATTGTTCTGACCCAGATATAAGATCAATATCATCAGCGAAACGCAAATTGCAAATAGGGCGACCTCCGATCGATATAGACGTGTTGTAGTCATGCAATGTCTCTTGTATGATGTGCTCTAAGTATATGTTAAAAAGTACTGGGGACATTATGCATCCCTGTCGAACTCCCACAGTTGTTTTGAAGAACTCTCCAATTGTATTGTGTGACAAGACAGCACTATTTGCATTTTCGTACAGAGCTTCAATAATGTCTATAATTGTGCTGTCAAAGTTAATCTGATAATCAGCGTCCATTACAGGAACAGTGGGTAGCTTAGAGGACATGTATACGGACTTATGTATTGTGAAAACAAAAATTCATATGTTCTTTTCTGCATGTATTTATGGTAAGTTTTTTCTAGGTTTGTTCTCGAACTCCTGCATATTAACAGACTAATATATTTATGCACATATAAAGCAGGGATCTGTGGACTAGATAGTAACTTTAACGATTAAAATATATACCGATAGAGAAATTAAAAAATTGTGGGGGACCTCCAAGAAAGTGGGGACCCTAAGCTATAGTTTGATTAGATTATAGGTAAATCCTGCACTGGGTGAATACAATGCGAAACATAAGAAAAGCATGGAAATAACGGTAACAAGTAGATTAATTACTTTTCTTTATGACATGTAATTACTAACTATGGTAGAGTAAGAATGGTCAAAAGTACTTTTCAGTACCATAATGAAACTGCTAACAACTAAAAAAAATTACAAACATAAAAAAAGGAATTATAAAAATTATACATTAATCTATATTTCAAAAACATGGACAACATCAGAGCTAGAAAACTACACTGATTCCTTTTTAGATGTGTGTAAATAGAACATTGTCAAAAGAGAAGAAAGCTCACGGAGGTTCTGGCTAGCTTCCTACAAAAAGTAATATTAATGGAAATAAAACATAAAACAACTAAAATAGTATGGATATATTCCCGCCCGTGTGTTGCCGGGGACCGAAAGGGGAGCACAGGATAGCAACACTATTTACCTTCCACGCATGTCGTAAAAGGCGACTAAGGGGGTTATGGGATGGAGTTGGCTGTCCCATCCCATATAGGGTCAGTGACCCAGAGCCATGCTGAAGTCGGATGTGTCAGGCCAAAATGCGCAGATATCGCAGTAATGATGTACACCATGACACAACGCATTTCGTTTTCCGGACTACATTTTGCTAATCTGCAGGAGTTTGAGAACGAACGTAGAAGAAGAAGAAGAAGTATGGCCATATAAAACGTTTTGCTGAAGTTCTTACTTAACGATAAAGTTGAGGAAAAGTGTGGGGGGGGGGGAATGGTGACTACAAAAAAATGTGCGTATAGGTAAATGTGAAAGGAAAGAGCGTGAGATAAGAAAATATAGTGTTAAAATTCACTACGAAGGCAAATGGCAGGTTGTTGGAGATATGTTTCAGCCAACTTTAGATGAGGAGATAGCACAGGATGATGATGTCTTATTGGTTTTGTGTTATGAAAAATTTCAAGCTTTCTTCCATTTTTCAAACTCAATATTTCATGTGTTTTCATCGTCACGTCTTTCCCTCGCTTACATTACTGGCACTTCTAACGCTCGGATTTCTGCAAATGACAGCTTGAAATCATGCTCGACACAAATTATTCTTAGTTCTACTGCGATCTGTAAATGTGTTTTGGGTTACGTGAGAGCTTTATTTACATCGTTTTTATAAACCGTTACGACTAACTAATACGTATGTTTGTGATACATTTGTTTCTGTTTTAATGATCTTAGTTAATCATGATTTAAAAAATAAAATGTATTTGTGCGATTTATTTTTTAGACATGAAGATAGCAGTATTAGTACATGAACAATATGAAACCGTGATATCGCTTCATGGTCGTTTATGTGACTATTATAGTCGTTTATGTGTTATTTCGAATTTTTTACTCCACCTGGAAACAATTTTCACTACCCGGACAGTAAGTGACTTTCCATATTTGTATTCATATCTGAACTACCATACCTTTTAATGGGTATAACTCAACGCACAATATCATTTTTCATCGGTTCAAGGGTTATACCTGTGAACACACCCTGCTGTCGGTCAGATGTCTTGTAGAATTGTTATCTTATTTTATGTATATTTTTTTTGCAGGAGTCTCGAATCCAGAACCGACGGAGTCAGAGACCATTTTATACGATAACCCATGCCACCCACGTCTTCATATTACGCACCCATTCTTCTTCTTTGTTAATTTTCAGACTCCCGCTGGATCTCTCTTGATAAAGGACAATGGTCCTGCTAGTTTTCCAGCAGATATAGTCCAGAGAATAGAAATGCGTTATGTCGCCGTTTTATTTGCGACAATGGTCCGACACATCCATATTCGGCGGTACAACCTATTAAAGCATAAAACAGGTCACGAACGCATACATAGTGAATTATAAAATGTAACGGAGATAAGATATGAATTCTACCTAGAACTTTTAACGAGGATAAGATGCCAATTCTACCTAGAACTTTTAACGAGGATAAGATGCCAATTCTACCTAGAACTTTTAACGAGGATAAGATGCCAATTCTACCTAGAACATTTAATTAGACTTACGTAAAATACAGGTTAATATAATCGCTTCAATACGATAGACTATAACTAAAATTAGTGGGTAATGATGCGCACACAAGAAAACATACACATTACAATACACAAATCATATTCAACGTTTCAAGCAAAAGGTCTTTATCAAGATACACACAAAGCATCAAATGACGACGATTGCAAAAATTATCACAACAAACAAACGTATCCAACGGAAATATGGAAATGAGAAGCCGGAAGATCAGAAAGTACATAAAAAACGTAAATATATGTGGAAACGAAATGAACAAAAAGATGAGTAAATGACGGAACAAAAAGAATAAAGACAAAGACCACACCAACCCAGTACTAGACATAAGAGTGGTAGGAATTGAGTCCAAAAGGCTTGAGTTTACCCAATTCTAAAATGAGTCCATTTTCTAGAGCGTACCTAGATCTATCATCGGTGGTGCAAGATCTGATGGCGGTGACCTGAATATCAGAAGCACCATGATGATCATCGTCGTTGAAGTGTGTGGCCACAGTATTGGGTGTTCTGTGCTTGATGGCATAAAGATGGTTACAAAAGCGATCGCTCAATCTTAAGCCGGTTTCTCCGATGAACTTTTAACGAGGATAAGATGTCAATTCTACGTAGAACTTTTAAAAGATTTCAATTCTACCTAGAACATTTAAAAATATCATTTCTACCTAGAACTTTTAACGATGATAAAATGCCAATTCTACCTAGAACATTTAACGAGGATAAAATATCAATCCTACCTAGAACTTTTAAAGACTAAAACTAGCAGACTCTTGTGACCTATTGTGAACCTAGCTCTATCCGATTCTTAAATTGGTCTTACTTAAATGTAGACAAACCAAATGTAAATGACTCTTACTTGCAATCGTGTGTGCCAAATGTATTGTTGCTAGAATGAATCTAGTATGTTGCTGTTCTAAGTCCGTTGCCACGTCTTTCGCAAAAAAGAAAATGAAAAGGAGGGGGGGGGGGGTGGTGCTATATGAAAACGGTCATTTCTTCGTTATTGTGTAGAATTCGGTAACCTTCGTTCAGAAAAACTATTAGGAAAGAAAATTTACTCTTTATTTTGACTATTAGAGAGATGGCAATTTACCCTTTTTTTTTACTGTTACGAGGAGTGAAATGTACCTTGCATTGTGGCTATTATGGGAAGGAAAATGTAACATTTTATACGATAATTGGGGGGGGGTGAATTTACCCTCTATTCTGACTTGATTTCCAGTACTAAAACGCCATTTTCTGATATTCTAATGTAAGGGGCGGCCAGAAATGGACATTCCAAACACATTATATACAACCTTGGCTGAGTGTTATTTGTTGTTTTTTTTACTCATCAAGCATTTGTTGTCTTTGCTAATATTTTTGTCTATTTGTGTTACCTGACGAATGTACATACATGTACAATTATAGTGTTGCTTATCTATATTTCTTTCTAATTTCATAGCTAGCTAGCTAGTTAGTTAGTTAGTTAATTAGTTAGTTAGTTAGTTAGTTAGTTAGTTAGTTAGTTAGTTAGTTAGTTAGTTAGTTAGTTAGTTAGTTAGATTCGGATCATCATCACTACAAACTGGACACGTCCATAATTGCTCCGATCTCTCCCTGAGTGTATCCTCAAATGCACTTCTACTGACAGTATCGGTCAACTTTCATAATGACAAGATAATGCACACTTTTGAACGACCTTATTAAAAATGATATTATATAGTAACATGGTTACTACTTTTGGCGGTACAGAAACGGCTTAAGCTTTTCTTCATGCATTTTCATGTAATGAGGCACATTCACTTTATATAACTATTTTTGCAAGTGACAGTTGAGGCAGGACGGAGAAGAGGTGGTCAATGAGAATCTTATATTGACAGCATCAGGGAAGTGTCCGGCTATTATACAGTAATACGAATGGCTGAGGACAGAAGGGTGATGAGTTTGCTTTGTGCTGGTTTCTCCTATGTGCCACCACTACGACGTACACTTCCGCCGGTATTTTTAGTCTTATGTTGTTCTTATTATATAGTTCACTCAATATACAAGTCGAAATGATGTCTGATTTATGGGTGACATTTTTAGCCTTATTTGCAACTTTTTCACACTTGGCTACCCGCGTTTTTCTGTTCGTTGCACATGTTAGAGACCGGTATCAAGGTTTTATAAATATCGCCGCAATGGTCGTTCAATTCTCACAGGAATCTCTACAACAATTTATTTGTGTTGCCCCGCTGTTGGAACATTTCCATGTCAGAATGGCAATCAATCATTTCTACCTCGGATCTTAAATATCACTTTGAATCTCTATCTGACAAACACATCTTTAATATCACTTTGAAACTCTATCTAACATACAACCTCGAATAAAACTACGTAAAGGAACTACGAAAAACCAATTCTTAAACATGTTTTTCAATACCAGAACGTGCACCTACAATTGCCTTTATATTGCACGCACAAAGAAAATTTCCTGGAAATGAATGATTAAGTCCGTTTAATCGAAACGATCATGATATTATTTTGATCTGTAAATCCGTATGTTGAAACATGTTTTATTTTTCATTGTTGGTTATACTAGTTTTCACATCCAAGCTGCACATTGTAATATTTCGGTGAGACACTAATAAAATTCGTAAGTAAACAAAATGGTTATAAACATAATTTTGTACGAAACCTGTTATAGACATCGCCTTGTAGAAAACTTGTTATAGACATCGCCTTGTACGAAACTTCTTATAGACATCGCCTTGTAGAAAACCTGTTATAGACATCGCCTTGTAGGAAACCTGTTATAGACATCGCCTTGTAGGAAACCTGTTATAGACATCGGCTTGTAGGAGATAAACAATTAACACGGAGATATTGTGTCCAAATGTTTGTACGGTCACGTGATGAGACAAGACTCGATGACAAAAGATGTTCTTGTAAGTACAGTGGAAGAGGTAAGAAGACGAAGTGGACAGAAGAAAACATGGTTAATAATATTAAAGAATGGACAGGATGTGAAATGTCCACACTCATCAAAATGATAGAGATGTGTGGATACATTTCTGTACCGTCTCATTGTGACACAACTGTCACCCTGATGGGTTATGGCTTTATTATTATTATTATTATTATTATTATTATTATTATCTTTAGCGATGCGGATGAATTGTGGTAAACCATGAACTGTCCATTCTTTGATGTTGTCGGTCTATGATTGTCTTCCTCCATTTTTTTCCATCATGGACTGTTTGTTTTCAAACTACTGCAGAATACTAGGATGTAATCCACAGGACGGAATGCGTTCTTTCATGGTGCTCATTTAAGCTGCGATACCTGGGCCTTTACACCTGACATGTCCGATTCATCATGGTCTCTGGGTAGTAACTTTGAGCCTATATGGGATGGTGTAGCCATCGCCACCCCAAAACATTCTTTGTCGCTTCTTACGACATGCACGAAAGGTAATTACTTTTAATATTATTTTCTCCCCTTTCGGACTCCGACAAAACACGGGCTCACATTACAGAAAGATCGTTTCGACCAGTAACCATATCAGTTTGTACAACGATACAAAGCAAGATTAGAGAATATAATATACTAAAGAGAAAATTTATTGTCACAGATGTTAAAGTACCTGCATATAGCAGTTATCTGTTACAACATTGCTAAGCTGGGATTCTAGATATTCCAACCCCCTCGTCTTGCGGAAGTAGAATTTGTAGTCCCCACGAAAGTGAGCACATGCCGCCCTCTCGCAAGCGCTCGTATCTTGTCGATAGCTTTGTATCGCCATCATCATCATTTTTCTGAAGAGCTGATCCCTTTTTTTGTGGAACTAAAATATAGCCCTAATGATGTTGTTACGTTAGCTCTCTTGCCTGGCATGTGTATGGAGCTCAGTAATATTCATGAAGTATCTCGAGATAGTTTAAGTTGTTCCAAGGTCAGATAGTGAGTTAATGGATACACGTGATACACTCGACTTGTGTGTTCAGACAATGCAAGGGAGATAACCGGTGTTTATTTTATTTTATCGTTTACATGTGTGGTTAAGTTGGAGATACAGTTCACATTTTAATTGAAATTTACGCGTGCTTTACACAATTCAGTTTTATGGTTAATCTATTTTACACTTTGAATCCAGGATATGGACATTTTTCTATCCATATCACTGTTTTAAGAATGGATCCTGTGTGTCATTAATTGCATTTTTTATGTTGGTGAGGGGGTGGGGGAGGAGGTAAGTTGTCCAGAGTTTCTTTCGTATTAAACAATCATTAATATACAGGGTGGGCAATGATTTGAAAAGTCTCTAACATGTTGGGGTATGCTTTGAGAGTTCTCTATCTAACATGGTGGGCAATGATTTGAGAGTTCTCTAACTAACATGGTGGGGAATGCTTTGAGAGGTCTCTAACTAACATGGCGGGCAATGCTTTGAGAAGTCTCTAACTAACATTGTGGGCAAAGCTTTGAGAGTTATATAACTAACATGGTGGGCAATGCTTTGAGATGTTTCTATCTAACATGGTGGGCAAAGCTTTGAGAAGCCTCTAACTAACATGGTGGGCAATGATTTGAGAAGTCTTTATCTAACATGGCGGGCAATGCTTTGAGAAGTCTCTAACTAACATGGTGGGCAAAGCTTTGAGAGTTCTATAACTAACATGGTGGGCAATGCTTTGAGATGTTTCTATCTAACATGGTGGGCAAAGCTTTGAGAGTTCTATAGCTAACATGGTAGGCAATGCTTTGAGATGTTATTAACTAACATGGTGGGCAATGCTTTGAGAGGTCTCTACCTAACATGGTGGGCAATGCTTTGAGAGTTCTCTATCTAACATGGTGGGCAATGCCTTGAGAGTTCAATAACTAACATGGTGAGCAATGCTTTGAGATGTCTCTAACTAACATGGTGGGCAATGCTTTTTGATGTCTCTAACTAACATGGTGTGCAATGCTTTGAAACGCCTCTAACTAACATGGTGGGCAATGCTTTGAGAGGTCTCTAACTAACATGGTGGGCAATGCTTTGAGAGTTCTCTAACTAACATGGTCGGCAATGCTTTGAGAAGTCTCTAACAGGGTATGAAATGTTTTTAGATGTCACCAATGCTAGTACGAAATAACATTTTGACAATGAAATTCTGTGGGGCCTCCGCAAAGACATACTCAGAGAAACAACTCTAGAACATATTCTCTAATGACCCCATGTATGAGCTTTAGAAATAGTGGAGTTTATTGAAGAGAAATAATTACAAATAGAGACATATAGTGAACGAAAGAAACCAATATTAATAAACATGCATCTTTCTATTGTTCTTGGTATTGTTATTATTATTGTTATTGTTATTATTATTATTATTATTATTATTATTATTATTATTATTATACCCTCCCCCCGAGTAGAAGGCTCCTCTAGTAGGCATTGTACCAAGCCGAAAGGAAGCCTCCTGGGTATGAAAGAAAGCTTATAAACCTCGCCACTGCACATAGAAAGTAGAGCGAACAGCTCGTAATTCCTGGGTTCTCAAACACACAAACAAACAAACAAACAATTATCATTATTATTATTAACACTGCAAGTTATGAAGAATTATTTATGCAGATACCGTCTACACTAGTCACTTTATGGTTTCTTTCGCCGCCTTTTCATGCTGCTTAGATTGTGTTGGTCATCTTCTACTTCATGTTCTGCACATGACCGTTTATATAATAAATGAGACATGTGGACTAACCCATAGTCGATTCACTACTCTTCAAAATAAACGTTTTGTTTTCCATTAACTGACTATTAATACAAAAAAATTAAAAGCAAAAATGATCAATCAAATCTGTCAAGTATTTGGGTGTGAGTATGTGGTAAACATCCAGGTATCTGTGCTTTTTTTTTTTTTACAGAAGTCTTCAGTTTCAGGGATCATGTTGACCACGTTATTAAAAGGGCAGCCAAACGCTTAGAAGTAATGATGGTTATGGCTGCTGCGCAGTGCGAGCAGAGGTTGTTATTTATTTTATACCAGGGTTTGGTGATGGCTCGGGTGGAATATGCACAGGAAGTTCCGGATCTTAGTCAAAATCAGATCAAAATATTAGATATAATTCAGAATGTAGCAATGCGTATCATTCGTGGATGCACAAGAGACACGTCGACAAGTGATATGCGGTGCCTACTCGACTGCCCTACGACAGAGCACAGATTACAGTATTGCTGTGCACAGGCGTACCTTCAGATACATACCTATAAGGAACATCCATTGGATTTCGAAATACAGAAAGTTAATTGTAGCAGTCTTAGGAGAGGGAGATCGTGAATGAAAGGTACTGATGATGTCATGCAAGACATGTGCAGATTTCAAGGTGTGGCAGTTGGTGCGGAACGGATAGCTCTACCGACAAATTTCTAAGCGTGTTCAAACTATTTCCCCTAAAACGATCAGGGAGGAGATTGGAGCTTTTGCTGTCACTACAAGTAGCATGACCATGGCGATTGTGGCGGTGAACAGGGCATTTGAGTAGGTAGGCACACAGAAGGTAACGTAGGTCTGCATCTTGAGTGACACTGTGAATATGATTACGAAGGTACAAGTGGGTCACGTTCGCGAACAGGCCTTGAGACAATTGAAGTTGAAAGTAGGTACATTTATTTTAGTGCCGTGAGGGTATTTGAGGCAGTGAAAGATCAGATCATTTGGAGCCGTGCGCGATTGTGGCAGAGAGTGATGAGACAATGGTCCAGGCTGATGGTTTAAACTCCGTAAAAGATATAGTACGAGAAAGAGTGAGGCTAGTGTGGATGATGATTTATTTTCGATGGTCAGGATTAAAGATCAAGGTTTGAAATGCGGTGTTACTAGAAGTGAAATTTTTCGAGGGCGCAGAAGAATGATGGTCAACCAGCATAGGGCCGGTACTGTCAGCAGAAGTGTAATGGCGGATACACTACGGACGTGTCCAGTTTACAGTGATGATGATCCGACGACTAACAAACTGTGCGTTAAACCACAGACATTATTTAATATAAAGTCGGCCATGGTCTGCCTCTTTACATTCTTCCATGCGCTTTAATGTGTTGTTTAGTATTGTTCTCTTGTCCACACGCCCTAACCGTCTATGTCTGTGAGTGTTCAAGTAGACTTAGATGTGTGATAGTTTAAACAAGTCGCATATAGTTTCGTTGTCTTTACTTGTTCATTTCTAATGTTCATCTTTGGCTCAACTATTGTTATTCTGCTATCGAATACTTCAAGATGTCTTCGTCTAGTTGTGCTCAGTTTGTTTGTTTGTGTTGCGTTCGCTCCATTGTAACCAGCACGGATATCCGTGCGATTTCCGCCGGGAGCGTGATTACGTTGTGCCACCGTTATGCGCCTTGTAGGCCTAGCATATCCGATTTCGGCATGCCTTGACAATTCGGGTGGGCTACCCTAGCCTGTGACAGCCTTCCTATCTGTCGCCAGACGGTGAATGTGTACTGACTCCATGCCGAGACGGTTTGACTTTCACGTCTGTCCTGCACGAGGCGTTCCGTAGTCAGTGAACATGCCTTGTGTAATTAGACGTATTGTGCCCGTGCTCATCGGGTACTAAACCTTTTCTCGTCCTCAAGCCTGGTTCCTGTTTAGGAAGAACTTGACAGAAGAGTTTTGCTCGGGTTCGTTCGTCTTCTTAGCCGAAGCGTTATTCACCAACTTCGTGAGCCCCTCGTCTAGGTCTGAATCTGTACACATATTTAGGAACGTTAGGAACTTGTGCTTTGCTCTAGTGCTGAACAGTGTTTGTCACCTCGGACTGCTATGCCTGTGCCAATCGAGTACTGAACCTTTTCTCTCCGCGAGCACGCTTCCGGTATAGGAAAGACTCGACAGTAGAGTTGGGCCCAGGCTGGGATCACTGGTAACTAGAAGCTTGTCTCGAGCAAACAATGCTTTAGTTCTAATTTCATCTAACTGTCTTCCATGCTTTTTACACATGACGCTGCCCTCTAGCGCTGTGCACCTTTCTCAGTGTACTCATTGTGCTTTTATTTTTATTGGAATATCTGCCTGCTTCGTACCGACTACATTGGCCGCCCTCCAATGCTTCTACCAGACTTTCTAGCTTCAATGTGTGTCGACAGTGTTGCTGCATGTGTTGTCACAGTGATGTCGGAGTTATTAACTGTCTTTTTGCAGTCAAATATCATTCCATCTGTTACCTCCACATTCACGGACACGATCCCCAAAAGGTTTAGCCACAATCAGCATTAGCCGCTTTATTTCTGTTACCAGGGTACGCCACTAGGAGGCACTTTTGGGATCTTGGTTATCTGCTAACCCTGGGTCCGCCAAGAGCAATGCGTTCCCTTTGCACCCCGTTGTGCTCAGTGACTCGTAGTCATATAATGATAAGTGTTTTTGTTGTTCATCCATCACAGGTGATGATTACCATTTATGTACATACACTTTATACAATTCTGTTACAATCATGATGTGGAATATTAGTTTATAGGTGGATGTCAAGCTCTACAATAGCCCCAATAATCTTTGAACAGTTTGCGCATGACATTTGTCAATACCATAAAAGATCTGTACATAAATAATCAATGCATATTAATTTCGTATGTATCAGTATTTATATTAGGAATGGGGGTAAGGGTTAGGATCCGTTATAAATGAAATAATATGTAGTGAACGCCAGAAAGAAAGATTTACCAATTATTTAGGACTTCATTGGTTACGTTTTTTATTATTGTTGTGATTTTTTGGGGTCACTATTTATATACCCGAAGTCACATGCCAAAAATATCCAAGGCCGACCAACAAAATTCACGGAAATAATCAAAATGGATCTTTCAGGTCATGTTTACATTTTCTGTGCGCAGGTTTTTATACTGAGACAGTCATTGTTTATATGGACAATAGGAAAGGGCAGAGAATTGGTGGAGGTAAACACTGAGAAGAAATCGCTGATTCAAGTAATAATACAACTAGATAAAGAGTGTAGAAAATGGGCGGGTGTCATGACCAGGGTTATAGGGCATGAATTGGCCAGATACACTTGAAACCACAACATATAATTGTGTCTGCGCCTTTCGTACAGAAATATCCGATTATGCATGATGGTTTCTGCGTCACACTGACTTTACGCTAGATAGGACAACTAATTCTAACCTAAACCTCCTTAGTCGCTTCTTACGACATGTGTGGAAGATAACCAGGGTTGCTATTCTTTACTTCCCATTTTCTGGTCACGCAATAGTCTTACTAAATGTCGTATTTTATTGTTGTTACATGTATTGCAATACAGTTCCATCACTAAATCTCTATTCTATCATTAGAGTGTCCTTTCATATTTTCTATTATTTTAGTTGCTCAATATTATTTATAATTATCTATCTGCTTTCGCCAGAGATGTAAATGTCGGGCCTTTGGCACACGCCGAAACAACGAATTTCCATTCTCTGGACTATATCTTGCTGTAAATCTAGTAGGATCGTGGTCCTGCTACCATAGATATTCAGCGGGAGTTTGAGAATAAACTCTAAAGAAGACGAGGTTATCTGCCTCATCAGATCATGCTTTATATATATATATATATATATATATATATATATATATATATATATATATATATATATATATATATATATATATATATATATATATATATATATATATATATATATATATATATATATATATTAATATATATATTAATGTATGAAATAGTTAATTACTCCGATTATTATTCATGTTACACTAACAAGTTTTATTATTACTATTACTATTATTATTGTTAATACTAATAATATTACTACCATTACAATTAAGTTATTAAAAGTACCATTATTATTGTTACAATTACAATCATCATTACATTTACAATGTTTATTACAATTACAATTATTTATTAACAGTTTGCATTCGTATTATTATTACAGTTAACATTACAATTGTTATTATAACTTTAAACCTTTTACAATTATGCTATTATCACTTTGATAACTATTTGTTTATTTGGAATAATCATTGATAAAAATTTTGTCGATTAAAACAGAAATTTATTATACAATTCTTCCCCGTTCCGGAAACTCATTATCACATATATCATGTATATCTATGAAATCAAATATAGCTATTTATCACATTATACACTTCATATCTCTGCAATCATATATATTTATGTATCACATATACAGTGAATATCATTGCAATTATACATTTCTATTTATCATATATATAAACAGTACCTATCCCTGCAGTAATATCTGCCTATTTATCACATATACAGTATGTATACTTACAATCATATATATATAATATATATGATATATGCAATCATATATATATATATATATGATTGCAAGTATACATACTGTATATGTGATAAATAGGTAGATATATATATATATATATATATATATATATATATATATATATATATATATATATATATATATATATACAGTGCATTTCTCGGCAATACTATCTATTTATCACATATACAGTATGTATACTTGCAAATACTTGCAAATCATATATATATATATATATATATACGATGAATATCATTGTAATATACAGTGCATTTCTCGGCAATACTATCTATGTAATATACCATCTATGTAATATACCATCTATGTAATATACCATCTATGTAATATACCATCTATGTAATATACCATCTATGTAATATACCATCTATGTAATATACCATCTATGTAATATACCATCTATGTAATATACCATCTATGTAATATACCATCTATGTAATATACCATCTATGTAATATACCATCTATGTAATATACCATCTATGTAATATACCATCTATGTAATATACCATCTATGTAATATACTATCTATTATGTATATCTTCATATCTCTGCAATCATATATATTTATGTATCACATATACAGTGAATATCATTGCAATTATACATTTTTATTTATCATATATATAAACAGTACCTATCCCTGCAGTAATATCTACCTATTTATCACATATACAGTATGTTTACTTGCAATCATATATATATATATATATCTATGTACCCAACTAATTCGCATTGACAATATGATCAAAGACAACTTAGTTGTGTATCATTCAGTTGGTTAATTTTGTCAGCTCAAGAGTAATAGTAAAAATTTTATTGCTCATCACAGCACGGAATTGTCCGTTCTCATAAATATCAATATTTTTATATCCGGCATGCTGGACATCTCACTGGGTTTCCAACAATTTCACATATTGTGTTATTTAGTTCTTATATTCCGTACTGTATTTGCTAGGTTTTTTTTTAATATTTGATTATGTCGCTATCGTGTTCATGTTATGTTTTATTTTTTGAGGCAATATGCTCAAAGAATTTGTGATTAATGATATTGTAATATGGATATATGGAATACTGTAACAATGCTTTATAAAAATTAAAACAAACATATCCATAAGCATGATAAAAATAATTCATAGAAATATAAGCAAAACAGAGAAAATGTGAAATAATAATGAAAACTGATGCCAAACGGAGAAGTATTAAAAAGAATTCATGATTATTAATTAGGATCCAGCAGTACGAGGGCACTTGGAACATTCCCATACGTGATCAGCACAGCAGCTACATAATAGTTCATATATGTATATATAGTAGCAAATAAATACAGCAAGGTTCTTAATTTATATCTTAATTTCGTTTCGTGTTATACCCCTTTATGCCTTTTACCGTCAGGAGTAGAAGAGTTCTCTGGAGACGGCCTTTTTGTGTGTTTCATATACGTTTCGTTTCGTTGACTCTTTTATTTCTGTGTTCCATCTTTTGCATGATCTGCACTTGGAGTTGTATTCATTGTGTCTCTTTAGCATTCTTTTATTTCTGCCCCATCTTTCGCATGATCTGCACTTGGCGTTGTATCCATCTTGTCTGTTTAGCAATGAATTTTTAGCAATGCTACTGCAATCATTAAAATTGGTACCAATGGCACAAGTAAAAGAGGAATACCAAGAGAGACTACGCAGAACATCCATCAAAGAGAGTATAACTATGGATTTCAACAATATACAAGAATTACGCACAGGAGCATCAATTGCTGTAATTGGAGAGCTCTGGTTTCTTCCCTATGCACCGTGTTCGGCACTGAAGGAACATAGATAGATCCGATGGTAGTCATGAACCATTTGAGAACCACTTAATCTATAATCTTCTGATGTAATCCAGGATTATGTCTTAATGCATATCTTAACGCATAGAAAAAAAATGTCATGACAACAGACAAAACAAAGATCAATACAATGCTCAAATAGACATTATAGAACTGGAATGTCAAAACAAAAAAAAAAACGTGGAATTTCTGGGAGACACATAAACAGTTTCGAGGATTGTGCGGTTGAGGAAAAAAATAAGAAGGAACGCAATTGTGACACGTAACGTAACACAAATGAAAAATAGGTGACAAAATAGTAATAATGACAAAAAAAAATAATTCTTTTAATATCATGTGTTTTCCCAGTGGCAGCATACGGCTGCGAGATATGGACTGAAACGAGACAATATCAAGGATATATTTATTTAAAATTAAGTGCTACAGCAAGATTCTATCAATATAAATTCACAGAGAAAAAATAATAACATAGATATTTTTATAATACTTAAATTAAATTAAGGGAGACTTCTAAATACAATCATAAGAAGGAAACTACAGTTTTTGGACACTTAAAGAGACATAATATAATGGAAAGACTGATTCTTGAAGACAAGAGCACCAGAAAATAGAAGAGGAAGCGCAAGAAGTTGATGGACCAACGATATCATAGAATGTATGCACATGTCTCTGGCCAATGCAGTCATGCTTGTCCGGGACAAAGCGTCGTTCAGAGTATCTACGATGAAGACAACGCTAAGGACACTTGAAACTTTAGCGATGTTGAAAGATGTACACTGACTTTGAAATGAAACATATTCTTTCTGCGCTCATTCTCAAATTCCTGCAGGTTAACAGAATATAGTCCACATATCTAATTATTAACTAGTATATTAGTGTACACAATTAGTATAAACGAATACATTAGTGTACACAATTAGTATAAACGAATACATTAGTGTACACAATTAGTATAAACGAATACATTAGTGTACACAATTAGTATAAACGAATACATTAGTGTACACAATTAGTATAAACGAATACATTAGTGTACACAATAAGTATAAACGAATACATTAGTGTACACAATTAGTATAAACGAATACATTAGTGTACACAATTAGTATAAACGAATACATTAGTGTACACAATTAGTATAAACGAATACATTAGTGTACACAATTAGTATAAACGAATACATTTCCTCAGTTGTTTTCAGTGTACACAGAAAGACATGTGTCTGTTTATCGTGCTATGTATTTAGAACGTCTGCACGTTTTGTTGTCATTTCTTCTTCTTCAGCGTTCATTCTCAAACTCCCGCAGAATCTCACTTGTAGCAGGACCATACTTCTAGTAGATTTCCAGCAGGATGTAGTCCAGAGAATGGAAATACGCTGTGATGCCGTTTTATTTTCGCCAATGGTCCGACACAACGTCTTCGGCATGTTCTGGTCATTCAAAACAGTAGATGTGCATATTTAATGTTAATACATACACTTGCATCGGGGGGGGGGTACTAATATTATGACATGCTGTTATAATTTAACTATAAATAGATATCTTGGTAATTTGGTAATTCTTGTGTTATATTTTTACAGAATCTTTTCCCCACACATAACTAAACATACAATATTATGTCCTACTTCCCCACACATACTAATAATACAATAGTATGTGCCTACTTTCCCACACATACATACAATAGTATGTGCCTACTTTCCCACACATACTAATAATACAATAATATGTGCCTACTTCCCCACACATACTAATAATACAATAGTATGTGCCTACTTCCCCACACATACTAATAATACAATAGTATGTGCCTACTTTCCCACACATACTAATAATACAATAGTATGTGCCTACTTCCCCACACATACTAATAATACAATAGTATGTGCCTACTTCCCCACACATACTAATAATACAATAGTATGTGCCTACTTCCCCACACATACTAATAATACAATAGTATGTGCCTACTTCCCCACACATACTAATAATACAATAGTATGTGCCTACTTTCCCACACATACTAATAATACAATAGTATGTGCCTACTTTCCAACATATAACTATACATACAATATTATGTCGTACTAAATATTTCATTATGTTTTGCGACTATAATATTAATCGATTTTAAAATATGATGTCGTATGTTTTATTGACAAATATTCCAAGTTATTGAAGTATGAAGATGTTGACATTTAGTTGTTTAAAATTCAAATATAAGTGTCTCTAAACAAGGACAATAATTTGAGAGGAAAAAGGCCAGTAAATATTTTTTTGAGGAGGACCGTATTTGACCCTCTAGGCATATTTTGCCAGCCCCTTTCTCTAAACGATACATTTTTGAGATACATAAATTGTAGAAATTAGTTGGAATTTAGTTGATATTCCAACAATTTCGTTGGAATTTAGTTGAGATTACATAAATTTACATGGGATTTAGTTCGGATTCCAGCAATGTAGTTGGAATTTTATGGTTACAAAAGTATGTCACCTACTGAACGTATTAACAATACAAGAGACAAAGAGTTGCGGAGAAACATGAACGTCTACGCGAGATGAACTGTATTAGTACCTATTTTACTTATTCCTTATTCAATATCATTGTACCAATCTCACTACCTCTCTCTCTCTCTCTCTCTCTCTGGCTCGCTCACTCTCACTCTCTCTCTCTCTCTCACTCTCACTCTCTCTCTCACTCTCACTCTCTCTGATTTTACACTATAAAATCTCCTAGGAAACTATAAGATCGATAGATTTAATTGTAGGCAAACAAAATGAATAATCAGCACAGTTTACACAAACTGAAGCATTAACTAACATCCGTTTCTGGCTTTGATCTATGTTACTATGACAACGGTTACACTATAATCCTGGTATAAAGGTTAAAGGATTATGTGAATGGTTGCTTAACGCAGCGCCGACATGACAAGTGATGAGCTGTACAACATAATGATTTAAATCTTCTTATTTCTGCTGCAGGCTATCGCAGCTGTATAGGTCTGCCGACGGCCCAGACCAATTACATGTAACTATAACTTCAAGAAGTGATCATGTGATAACCTTTCTTGTGTTTTTCTTTCGTTCTGTTATTAAACTCCCACTGAATCTCTCTTGTAACAAAGCGTTGGTCCTACTAGATTTCCAGCAGGATTAGTCTGGGGAAAGGAAATTACGCTGTGTCGTCGTTTTATTTGCGTCAGTGACACGACATTTCTAATTTCGGTGTTGGTAGATAATGCATTCAGTGTTTTAGCACTTCCACTGAACAGTGGACATCTGTACTGTATCGCTAGTAGGCTAGATGTACGAGACAACAGGATATAAACACTGTACACTAGACACCAGCTTGAAAGATAACCTCAAACATGCATGATTGATGTATTCGCTGCTGAAAGGATCGCTATCGACATAAGCCACAGACACCAACGGTTATGTTATAATTACCATCACTCCTGAACGGTGTGACATATAAGCCACATCCTCCCACTTGTGCTGTTCTAATTACCATCACTCCTGTACTGTGTGACATATAAGCCGCATCCTCCCACTTGTGCTGTTCTAATTACCATCACTCCTGTACTGTGTGACATATAAGCCACATCCTCCCACTTGTGCTGTTCTACTTACCATCACTCCTGTACTGTGTGACATATGAGCCACATCCTCCCACTTGTGCTGTTCTACTTACCATCACTCCTGTACTGTGTGACATATAAGCCACATCCTCCCACTTGTGTTGTTCTAATTACCATTACTCCTGTACTGTGTGACATATAAGCCACATCCTCCCACTTGTGCTGTTCTAATTACCATCACTCCTGTACTGTGTGACATATAAGCTACATCCTCCCACTTGTGCTGTTCTAATTACCATCACTCCTGTACTGTGTGACATATAAGCCACATCCTCCCACTTGTGTTGTTCTAATTACCATTACTCCTGTACTGTGTGACATATAAGCCACATCCTCCCACTTGTGCTGTTCTAATTACCATCACTCCTGTACTGTGTGACATATAAGCCACATCCTCCCACTTGTGCTGTTCTACTTACCATCACTCCTGTACTGTGTGACATATAAGCCACATCCTCCCACTTGTGTTGTTCTAATTACCATTACTCCTGTACTGTGTGACATATAAGCCACATCCTCCCACTTGTGCTGTTCTAATTACCATCACTCCTGTACTGTGTGACATATAAGCCACATCCTCCCACTTGTGCTGTTCTAATTACCATCACTCATGTACTGTGTGACATATAAGCCACATCCTCCCACTTTTGCTGTTCTAATTACCATCACTCATGTACTGTGTGACATATAAGCCACATCCTCCCACTTTTGCTGTTCTAATTACCATCACTCATGTACTGTGTGACATATAAGCCACATCCTCCCACTTGTGCTGTTCTAATTACCATCACTCCTGTACTGTGTGACATATAAGCCACATCCTCCCACTTGTGCTGTTCTAATTACCATCACTCCTGTACTGTGTGACATATAAGCCACATCCTCCCACTTGTGCTGTTCTACTTACCATCACTCCTGTACTGTGTGACATATAAGCCACATCCTCCCACTTGTGTTGTTCTAATTACCATTACTCCTGTACTGTGTGACATATAAGCCACATCCTCCCACTTGTGCTGTTCTAATTACCATCACTCCTGTACTGTGTGACATATAAGCCACATCCTCCCACTTGTGCTGTTCTAATTACCATCACTCATGTACTGTGTGACATATAAGCCACATCCTCCCACTTTTGCTGTTCTAATTACCATCACTCATGTACTGTGTGAAATATAAGCCACATCCTCCCACTTTTGCTGTTCTAATTACCATCACTCATGTACTGTGTGTCATATAAGCCACATCCTCCCACTTGTGCTGTTCTAATTACCATCACTCCTGTACTGTGTGACATATAAGCCACATCCTCCCACTTGTGCTGTTCTAATTACCATTACTCCTGTACTGTGTGACATATAAGCCACATCCTCCCACTTGTGCTGTTCTAATTACCATCACTCCTGTACTGTGTGACATATAAGCCACATCCTCCCACTTGTGCTGTTCTAATTACCATCACTCCTGTACTGTGTGACATATAAGCCACATCCTCCCACTTGTGCTGTTCTAATTACCATCACTCCTGTACTGTGTGACATATAAGCCACATCCTCCCACTTGTGCTGTTCTAATTACCATCACTCCTGTACTGTGTGACATATAAGCCGCATCCTCCCACTTGTGCTGTTCTAATTACCATCACTCCTGTACTGTGTGACATATAAGCCACATCCTCCCACTTGTGCTGTTCTAATTACCATCACTCCTGTACTGTGTGACATATAAGCCGCAGCCTCCCACTTGTGCTGTTCTAATTACCATCACTCCTGTACTGTGTGACATATAAGCCACATCCTCCCACTTGTGCTGTTCTAATTACCATCACTCCTGTACTGTGTGACATATAAGCCACATCCTCCCACTTGTGCTGTTCTAATTACCATCACTCATGTACTGCGTGATAACCGAGTTCAATCTGCTTGATATGTTTTAGTTTAGTTTTATCACTCTCTTCAAACTTATACTTTTTCAGTTTATTACAACACATGTTTACGAATATATACGATGATAGTTTCAAACAAAACGGAGGTTATGTACTCAAGGGTGGTGAAGCTGGTTATGTATTCAAGGGAAGTGAAGTTGGTTATGTACTCAACATTTGACATTTGAGTAGGTATTTGAGTAGGTAGACATTTGACATTTGAGTAGGTATTTGAGTAAGTAGACATTTGACATTTGAGTAGGTATTTGAGTAGGTAGACATTTGACATTTGAGTAGGTATTTGATTGGGTAGACATTTGACATTTGCGTAGGTATTTGAGTAGGTAGACATTTGACATTTGAGTAGATATTTGAGTAGGTAGACATTTGACATTTGAGTAGGTATTTGAGTAAGTAGACATTAGACATTTTATTAGGTATTTGAGTAGGTAGACATTGACATTTGAGTAGGTAGACATTTGACATTTGAGTAGGTAGACATTTGACATTTGAGTAGGTATTTGAGTAGGTAGACATTTGCCATTTGAGTAGATATTTGAGTAGGTAGACATTTGACATTTGAGTAGGTAGACATTTGAGTAGGTTGACATTTGAGTAGGTAGTCATTTGAGTAGGTATTTGAGTAGGTAGACATTTGACATTTGACACTGTCCAGATGCTGCAAAGTCTCAGATGTAGTAACACATTATTATTCAGCTAAATTGGGAAGCGATCCTGGACAGCTCGATTAGGAAGTCACTGAGCTACTGAACAACAGCCTCTCATAATGGATAACTAGCTGTTCTCATATAAAGATATAAAGGTCAATACGCTAATTTGTGCATATTAAGGGATACTTGTAAGTTAAAAACTGCACGTAAGCTCATTGTCCGTCTTGTAACACTAAACCGATTATATTTTCTCACAACTACCATTTCGACCCTGTGTTGTCGGAGCCCAAAAAGGAAACAAACAGTAGCAATATGTTACCTGTCAGTCATATTGTAAGAGGCAAAGCATGAACAGTAAATTAAAAAAACCTTAAGATAAGCTAGAAGGCAACTGGTGTCGTTGTTTTTATAAGAAGACGACAACTATGGACAGCCAAGAAAACTAACGTAGAAGTCCTCAGATTTGATATAGTAAAATTACAAACTGTAGTAAAATTTATAGTCAAACAGTCGACATTTTCTGGGCATGTGATGACAATAGCAAAATTTTAACATTTAGCAAGCACGGGAAAGATCAAAGAAGAGAGAGGAAATCAAAGAGAACAATTTCTGAATTAGATGTCAAAAGGCGTAGATATAGCAGCAAAGGAGTAAACCATGTTAATAATGCAATCCGTTCTCCAGATTGCATTCTGATAATTTGTAGAAGTTTAATAGTTTGCAAAGCAAAGATAACCAATAGCATTTATGAATGCCGTAGGCGGTGAGATTATAGCCATATCACTTTTCAGTGGCTCTGCTATATGAGGGCGGTAGCCATCTCCTCTTCCTCACAGTCTTTACTTCCCGGATTAATCCGTTACCCAATTACGACTAGGTCGACCCAGGAGACGTTGTCATCTGAACCTGTTCCTCCATGTTCATCAATCCAGGCATGAACCCATGCCACCATGGCAATCAAGCCAGACAAATACCCGTCCCACATTATCTAACAAACTGGACATGAACCATCCCACCATGCCCATGAAACCAATCATGAACTGCTCCCACCATGCCAGTCAAGTTAGATGTTAACCACTCCCACCATGTCCATCACGATAGACATGAATCCTTCCACCATGTCCATCTATCAAAAACACCTTACATGGAATCATACAGAAAAGATACATATTGTACACACTGACATGTGTTAATCAAGAGTGAGAACTCGGTAACAGTGGAAAGTAAAAGAAATAACACAGAACACCTACAACGGAAATGGATATAAAAGGAATTTTGCTAGTAAAGTAATTATAATTTGTACCCTTTTTCCGGAAGTTTCATGTTCAAATAGTAGCATTTTATGAAAGTTTCATATTCGAATATCATCATTTTCTGGAAGTTTCATGTCCAAATATCACCATTTTCTGAAAGTTTAATGTTCATATATGAATTTTCACAATTTTATGAAAGATTCATGTTTACATATGAATTTTCACCATTTTCTGAAAGATTCATGTTCAAATATCACCATTTTCTGAAAGTTTCATGTTAAAATATCACCATTTTCTGAACGTTTCATGTTCATATATGCATTTTCACCATTTTATGAAAGATTCATGTTTACATATGAATTTTCACAATTTTCTGAAAGCTTCATGTTCAAATATCACCATTTTCTGGAAGTTTCATATTCAAATATCATCTTTTTCTGGAATATTCATGTTCAAATATCATCATTTTCTGGAATTTTCATATTGAAGTATCATCCTTTTCTAGAAGTTTCATGTTCAAATATCACCATTTTCTGAAAGTTTCATGTTCAAATATCACCATTTATTATTTGTTCAGTTGTTATCCAATTTGCTTCTATATATTTCTGTGGGAGTCGGTTTTATGTTTAACAGTACATTTTTTTTAAACGTCAGAACAGTAAACCGATTAAATATTGAGATGACATGATTTTTGCAAGAATAACCACGTATTTGAAGCGTATTATTTTGTTACAATTTCAATCATTGAATTACGTTAAATTGAAATTATATGGAATACTCTATTTTTCTATATCTTATCTTTTAGCATATTAAGATTTATATTTGAAATGTGTTTGTGTCGTGGGTCAGGTTGCTTCTAGAAAATAGAATCGATCTCTAAAAAAGGTTGAGAGTATTTGAAGTAATCCGGGTGTATGTAAGAGAGAGTTATAAAGCAGAGTATATGCACACGGATTGCCATAAGTGCTCAGTTGCCTAGCAATTGGCCAAAAACAACCAAAGTGTATGAATTTCAGCCGGCTTGTTACATTTAGCAACAATGGCGATATCTCGATTACATCAGAGCACTAGTTCCTTTATATATTTACTGGTGGTTTACAACCCATGATCAATCGACAATATAATACCTGCTGGTTATTTCGAAAACAACATTGTAAAATCATTCATTTCACTTTTCCTTGATTTTCGTTGATCCCTTTGTGTACACTTTATGTTGACAGCCAACGAAAATGACGGAAAACTTCCAACGGGTCACTTTAATACGTATATTTTTTCAAGCAAACAGCAAGTCGTATATTGTGATTGATGACTGTGGAACCTAGTAGTTAGCGTTTTTAAGGGGAACCCTAAAACACACGATTAACAGATGAACTCGAAACTCATGGCACTTGGTCGGTGGTCAACTACTTTACCGCTGCTACATGTAGTTATCCAACAACGTGTAAGTCTATCAAACAAACACATACCATATCGTATATTTAAGTAGAAAACACATCGTTATCTTACACTGTGTCCAGAACATTGCTTTCAACAGAAACTATCCGAACGCATCTAGATTCTGGGCTAGTTATTCCAGGTCTTCGAGTCTGACATGTCCAGTATTCTCTAGTACGGAATAGTAAAGATAACCTCAATGTCCACAAACATAGAGAAAATTTACAAACATGTCACAACAGAGGAACATGCAAAATAACCATGGATAAGAAATATATGAAAGAGAACTGTTCAGAAATTGATTACCGATACAGCAACAGCAGGCTGGTTCGAGTGCAGGTATGTATATTTCTGACCATAATTTTTCTTTATGTTCGCTGCGCCTGCTTTAATCATTTATCTCGTTCTGCGTCATGTTTCTGTGTATTCGTTTTGATTACCACCTTCTGTGAAATCGTGTTCATCAAAACACACTTGCAGGTTTTAGGAACAACATGAGGGGATCACAGGAGACTGAAGCAGTGTTATTTCGATAACCTGTGTCTGTTTTAACATATTTCTTTCGTCCATTTATCTGATTTCTCCCGTTCGCGTGCCTTTACCTGAGGTACACAAGCGAATAACTTCAGCGAGTTCTGCCTGATATGTCATAAAATGGACTAAGGAGGGTTACGCACAACACCAGCTTGCGTACATATTATGTTTGTTTGTGTGTGTGTTTGTTGAGTGTTTGTATGTTGTTCGTGTGTATGTTTGTTGCTTATTTGTGTGTACGTTAATTGTTTGTTGTTGTATGGTGTTTCTTCGTTGTTCGTTGTTTGCTGGCTGAGTGTTTCTTGTGTGTTGTATGTTTGTGTGTATTTCAATTCTCAGCAATTACAATCGATGCACTTGTTTCTTAAGTGTATTAGGGCGTTTCTCCTGGAATTCTTTCATGCCCAAACGACTCCAACGATCTGCGGTGTGTAATGCTAAGAGATGAAGCCTTCTTAGTAAGAAGAAGAGTTTGTTTGTTTATTTTTTGTGTTTTGATTCACTAGTAAAAAAAATATGGCAGAATTTATATCTAAGAAAGATAGTTATTCTTATATTATAAAACAGTCATGTAACCAACCTCTCATAATGGATGACTAGCTGTTCTATGACAGATTAGTTGACTATGGTTGACAGATGTTGGATGACTATGGGTTCATGGTCTCCCATGTGGCCCACCCCTTGATACTGTTTTATCTGTTTTATATCCTATTCATGACGTAACAATCTACCCATAATTTTCGCTGCAGTTATTTCATAGACAACATTTAAGTTCAGTAGGTTGTCATTGCATTATAAATGGTTCGGATGTGCACCTGTGATTGCGGATATCCAAACGAGTACTTCGGCAGTCCTAGACGATCTGTGTAACTTTTCCCCAATTAAATTGGCAGTGATAAAATACGACATTTGTACCTCTTCAACACAGAACCTGGCAATGATAATATACGAACTGTGTACACTTTGGCAACAAAACCGGGTAATCATAATATAAGAACGCTGTACCTCCTCTTGACCACAGAACCAGTCAATGATAATATAAGAATTATGTACCTCTTGACCACAGAACCAGTCAATGATAATATAAGAATTATGTACCTTTTGACCACAGAACCAGTCAATGATAATATAAGAATTATGTACCTCTTGACCACAGAACCAGTCAATGATAATATAAGAATTATGTACCTCTTGGCCTCAGAATCAGACAGTAACAATGTCTGAACTTAACCACAATACTTAATAAAAGTAAATTTGAAAAAAAACCACTCTCGTAAGCAAACTTACTACACTGTTAGAGTTGAGGATGGATGATATTCAAATACACGCATGCATGAGTCAGTTAAGTTTATCTATTCAAATATACTCATGTATGAGTCAGTTAAGTGGATGCTGCTCACATACACTCATGCATGAGTCAGTTAAGTGGATTCTGTTCAAATGCACTCATGCATGAGTCAGTTTAGTGTATGCTGTTCAAATACACTCATGCATGAGTCAGTTAAGTGAATTATGTTCAAATACACTCATGCATGAGTCAGTTAAGTTGGTCTGTCCAAAAACACTCATGCATGAGTCAGTTAAGTTAATGCTGTTCAAATACACTCATGCATGAGTCAGTTAAGTGGATTATGTTCAAATACACTCATGCATGAGTCAGTTAAGTGTATTCTGTTCAAATACACTCATGCATGAGTCAGTTAAGTGGATGCTGCTCACATACACTCATGCATGAGCCAGTTAAGTGGATTCTGTTCAAACACACTCATTTATGAGTCAGGTAAGTGGATGCTGTTCACATACTCATATATGCGTCAGTTAAATGAACGTTGCTCAAAAAATATTAAACAACGAGTCAGTTGGCATACGTGCTGACATCTGTAACTGCCATTGCAATAAAACAAATACATATATGTTTGTTGAGTTGCATTTAGTCTGGCAGATGTACCAGATGACCTGCTTAGCGAATGTATGTCTGCATCAGAATAGTATCAATGCTATCTGTCAATGCATGTGGGATCTCCCTGGGATCGTGGTTAAGCTGTTCGCCTTCGTTCAAGAGGTCACGGGTTTGAATCCGGCTCGTGTCGTCTTATTTATAAGGTGGATTTTTTCGGAGATCCCTGTGGTTGAAGCTACGGAGTTACGTGCTATGAGTGGTACTCTCGGCAGGCGGCGTGCCGCCTCGTTGAGAGGGACGGAGTACATATGGGAAACCGAGTACAGTGAAGTCAATCTTCTACGTCTTTTAAACCCTTTTTTTAAACCCTGTCAATGCAAACTATCTTCATTGATATACTGGCTTTAGTGACATTTATTAGCGTTGCTCAAATACATTCATCGAAGAGTCAGTTAAAGTGACACTGCTCAAATACATTCATCGAAGAGTCAGTTAAAGTGACACTGCTCAAATACAAAGCAAAAACCGCATTACATAATCAAAAGATGGAGAAAAAAACTCCTGTTGGATTTCGTCAAACAGACAATTCCACCATATTGCAAAGAAACAGAAGTAAAAAAAAAACAGCGTAGTTTTCATCTTATTTATCTTGTATATTTAACTTCATAAAAATTGTTATCTGTAAATGTCAGATCTGTCTGTTGGTGTGTTCTCTATAGATTAAGCTTACTTCCTGTATTCATCTTTTGGTTAGTAATCATTAGAAATAAAACAGGTGTTGTCGGTATCTTCAGAAATGGCTGTGCTTTTGTGAAGTTATGAAGCCACATGGCACTCATATTACCAGAATCTTACATCGCTACGTTCTCGAAAACGCACTTGTTTACAGTAAATCAATGTTGTATCATATATTGACTTTCCTGTAATGTTTAGTTCCATTGATATACTGACTTAAGTGATGTTTATTTTGTTGTTCGTCCATCAAAAGTGATAATGATCATTTGTTACATCCACTTTTGAAAATTTAGTTTGAATTATGTCGTTTGTTATGAGTTCGCAAATGACTAATTAAACATTTTTAAGCCGCAAATTTCCTTGAAACGTTTCGGCATGGAATGACCATTGTAGACAGTTTTTTAAACGTGACTTACTACCAACTCTGTTGAGCTGCTGTACTTCTCTTTTCACAAGAGGCTGCACATTCTTTTTTACTGTACATCGCCACGTAGATCTATTTTGTGCAAGTTCTTTCCACGTATCTTGGTCTATTTCAAAAGTTTTCAGTGAGGTATTTAATGTGACATGTAGCTCTTCTATTGACCACCTTGAGATCGTATTCTGCAACTCACCGTAGAGAAGTATCTTTGGCAGGTATACGTACCAGATGTCCTGCCCAGCGAATGTGTGTTTGCATCAGAATAGTATCAATGCTATCTGTCAATGCAAACTATCTCCATTTATATACTGGCTTCTGTGACATACTGCCTCCATGGATATACTAACTTCCTTGATAACGTTTCTTCATTGATATACGGATACCATTTATATACATTATTATGCTGTCTTCAAGGATTGTTTTTTGTGTCTTTTTCCAGAGAAATGATGGTTGATCTTATTCACACCTGCCGTTAAGCGTAGGGGTGGGAGCTTAAGCTGCTGTTCCAAGACCAGATGAGTCGCCGTGGTTGCATTTAGTCAATGTTTGTTCTATGCTATCTTGATGTTTTCTATCCACCGTTTTCTTGGTCTACCTTTGGCTTTACGCCCGGATATTCTTGTATTATATGCTCTTATTGGTATTTGGTTTGGGTTTTTTCTTATAAAGTGACCGAACCATTTTACCTGCTTTCTCTCAATATGTTCGATACATGATATTATACCAACTCTTTTCCTAATTTCTTAATTTCTTATTTTATCTATACTAGTAATCATTGCAGCTATTCTCAGACTCTTCATTTCACATGTAACGATTTTCCTCGGCTGCGAGGCTGTTAAAAGATCATGTTTTTCATCGGTCGCTGAGTGTTGATATAAAAATTGTTGATATTATCTGTTTTTATTTCCACCTTGATCTTTGCGTGAAGAAGTAATGGTGAAAGTTGGCAGGTCACTGTGTTTGCTTTCTCGCACCTTGTTTCTATTTCTCTGTCTAGTCTACCATTTTCGGAAAAAAATGTTGCCTAGATATTTAAATTCTTTGGCCCGTTTCACTGTGGTGTTATCTATTGTTATATCAATTGGTGTTGCTGTATCTATTGTTATATCAATTGGTGTTGCTGACTTGCTAATTTTCCTAACTTCTGGTTTTTTTACATTCAATTTCATGATGTACTTCTGACATGCTAATAGCAATGCATTGATGTTTTTTCCCCAAACTTTTCTCATCTTTGTATATTAGACATTGTGTCATCACGGATAACTGGAACAAGTCTGGAACAGCTAAAAATAAGAGAATACAGTGATGAAATAATTTACCTAAGACAAATTAGTCGAAAGATTATATAATACAAACATCAAATGTATATTTCTTTTATTGATCTAGAGAAAGCTTTCGACAAAATAAGTAGAGAAATACTCTAAGAAATTCCTGAGAAATATAAAATAATAATGTCACTATTAGATTCTAAGAACCGTACATAAATAAGAGAAACCGCTGTTAGAAGAAAAGCCTTATTACCATTATTCTTTTTTTAAACTACAATGAGGAGTTAGACAAGAGTATGTACTATCTCCGTTGAAATAATTAGTTAGGAGAAAGACCAGTCTCACCAAAATATATTTGAAATATCTTCAGATGGCTACTATCTCTATCTTCTTCTTTTCGTTTTATACCTTTTTATGTCTTGCAGTGTCAGGCCTAGAAGAGTTCTCTGAAGATGGCTTTTTTGTGTGTTTCATATATGTTTGTTGATTTTATTTACTTATTTATTTCTGTATTCCATAATTTGCAAGGTCTTACCCTGGCTTTGTATCCATCGTGTTTGTATAGTTTGTGTGGGCACTGTCTTATGTTAGTCTGGAAGCATGCGAAAACCACTTAATCTGTTGTCTTCTGATGCAATCCAGAATTGGGATTGTGTTTGTTAGTCTTCTGATGTTTTCGTTATGGATTCTGTCTTTAATTATTACTTCGAGGATTCTAAGTAGACAAGACATTTCTGTAGTAACAAGTTTTCTTTTGGATTATGTTGTTAGTGTCCATGTTCGACATTGGTAGCATAGTGACGCCATAATGATCGTTGCAGTTTTGTTGACATGTAAACACAATATTATTTAATACATTTAAAAACAATATTTACACAATATTTAAAATAAAATATTTAAAAATGACATTTAAAAACAATATTATTGGACACTTACAATCGATTAATGCCATCTTCGTTAAACAACCAATCAGAAGGAATGGCCCACTTCATTAATAGAGTGAACAGAGTATAGCAGAGTCGAGCATGCAAATTGCCTAAAGAACAACACAGACAGGATGTTTTAAGAAAAGGAGTAAGCAGAAAAAGAAGAGAACGTGAGAAACAAAGATGTCACATGAATTGTTGGAACAACACCTGTTAAATACGATATATATATATATAATGAAGTTTGTAGTTTGTTTACTCTTCTATTGTACATCGGAGACTGAAATGGTTCGGCCATTAAACGAGAATAAACAACACAAGGGACCAACAGTTAGATCTACGATAGATATACGATAGACAACAGTTAGATATACGACACGATAATGAACGTAAGAAGTCAATAGCAAGAGCATAAACCATGAGAATGAACAGAAGTGGCCAACATCTAGAGCATACATCATGAGAATGGAAACACTAGGAGGTAAGGGAAGACCAAGAAGACGTTTGCGCGAATGAGTCACGGACATATGACGGCGTTATAATATGACTACATATCAAGTATCCATGCATGTCATAGTTCGAAAATCAATCTTCATCCAGAACTGCGATGCATAAAAGCTTAAAACAGAAGGACAGACCACGAAAATAAAAAAGGGATATATTGACCAGGAATATACGAAATACATTTGTATACTTCATTGATAATTTCATTGTCAAACTGACTGCTTAGATATATTGATTTCATTGATATACTAACTCCAATGATATTGTGATTTCATACTTCGTCACACACAGAATGACCACCTCTCACATAAAATCTCTACTCCACACATAATCACCAATTGCTAGCGATCTCATATCATAAAACCGTACACAGATGTTCCGTATCACATAAACATTATACACATTTACATTTCATGAACAATGGTCTTACACATAATACATACTAAGACTGTCGACGGTTATAGAATCCTATTAGCTAAATTAAGTTGGACAAATTCGTTACGTGTTTTGATTATTGTTTAGCTCTCAGTTGATTACTATTTATATACTTGGGATCTCCTTGGCTATTTTTAGAATGTGATTCGGTCAGTTTTTCTTTTGCCAAGTTTGACACATAGGCGGATGTCATAGTTCTCCATGTATGTCGGTCGGTTGCCAGGAATTGCAGGTCTTGTGCATTTATGCCTGTTGATTTTAATTCATTCATAAATGTTCTTCTGAGCGTTGTTTTTGGTCTTCCCTGTTTTCTTTTTCCCGTCTGGTGTCCACGTAAAGGCTTGTCGTGGAATTCTGTCTTCCTTCATTCTAATTGTGTTGCCGATGTATGTCCAGAAGCGTTTTCTGATGATGTTCGTCACATATTCGTGTTTCATCTCCTCTCTTAGTATGTGATTACAAATATATAAATAATAACCAATTGAAAGCCAAACAATAATCACATGACGTAACGCGTGGTGTCCAACTTAATTTAGCAAACATGTCTTCTATACGGTAGATCGGTCACGCACATACACATACTTAAACAATGGACCAGGCATCACTAGAAACAAAGATGCACTAGGGTTTTACCATGCCATCATAACAGTTGGTTGTAAACTAACATCGCCGCGAGCTCCTTTACACTGTTAATTTTCAAAAGCCTTTCTGGAAATAAAGGCCCGCCTACTGCTCACACCATTTGCTTGACCTGTGATTTCCATGTGCTGACCTATGATGGATCAGATTAGCAGGATGTAGTCCGGAGAACGGAATACTCTGTGTTATACAGTTTTTCTCCAATAATACGGCCTGACTTTTCGGGCTGACATATCCGATTTTAGCATTGATTCTTTGTCACTTTAACCCAAATAGGATGCGACAACTAACCTTGCCCATAACCTTCTTAGTCATTTCTTGCAACGTACATGTGTTGCTATTTTTTTACTCTCCTTGCAACCTTCAATCAATCAATAAAACCCATAACCCTTCAGGGTTGTAGGGGTACCACATTGGAAGCTTCAGCACACAGAGTCCTCCAGCGAATTCTATCCTCAGAGATGCGGATGAGTGTGGAAATATCTATCCCTGTCCATTCCTTGATGTTGTCTGTCCATGTCTTTATTTGTCCTCCTTTGCTTCTTCCACCCTCGACAGTTCCCTGCAGTATTGTTTTTGACAAGGAATCGTGCCTGCATACATGTCCGAACCATGCTAGTTTTCGTCGTTTCACTATTGAAAGCAATGGCTCTTGGACACCTGCACACATCTCTACTTTATTTCTTACGTACACATTGGTCTTATGTTCCCTATAGGAAATTCGTAGAATTCTTCTGTAGCATTTATACTCGAAAGCCTGTAATCTTCTCTCCATGTCCGCAGTGAGTGTCCAACTCTCACAAATCCTTACAACACAACGGAAATCACCAGCGACCTATACAGTTTGATTTTCACTCCAACACTTGCAACCTTACGGGCACGTGAATCACATTAGCGAAATGAGATCAGAAAAGAGTTTTTCCTTGAAAATCTCAGTTCATCAGCGTATCCTACATCATTGAATCTACTCACGAAGTATGCATGCCTGCAACGCTATACGTGCGCAGCATTATATCTATTTCTTGAGCTATGTAATTTGTTGCTTAAAAAATGCCACTTCATGGAGTATCAATATTGGGCACATTGATTAACGCCTTCAGACCGTTCCAGTTCAATTATAACAAACATAACCATTCGTTATATCAATATGCGAGTGTTTACATATATATATATATATATACTCCTATCAGAGCACAGGCCTTCTCTTAAACCTAATTCCTTTGCTCCTGTCGTGGCTATCTCATTCAGTTATTTATATGTCATTTCCATCTCCCTTATTTCTGTTTTTAACATCTTTTAGGTGATTCTTTGAATGGTCTTTTTCTTTACCCCTTCTATGTGGAAGTTTTAACCCCTTCCAGGGCGCTATACCAGTTTCCATGTATGAGCTTTAATCCGTTCATATGGGAGATTTAGCCGTTCCATGTGGGAGCTATGAGCCACAGTGACAAAAAAAAGTCACCAACTTAACTTATTATAACACAAGAGATGGTGTTGTGGAGAAGCATGATCGCCTGCGCCACTTGGCATGGGACTTGATTGATTGATACAATTTATTAATTTAAGATTCATTGTTTGAGCAAAGTAAGTTATCCCAGGCATTTCGTGCTTAATTAATTGTTTAATTGTTCATGTGATTCTCAATTTAGTATGTGATATGTATCTGGTATGGCAAATTCCTTCGTGGACATCAGTACTAGTGTCCAACTTGAGTCCTGCGTGATGTCTTACAATTTGACCGTATATTTCTCGTCTCTTCGTACGTTAGGTTTGCGAACTTGATTGTAGCTCCGCAATATCTTAATGATGATAAGGCATGTTTCTTGAACTATGTTTATCCGTTCGCATTGTGCTTAAGAGGTTGCATATTTGTAGTTTCATGTTTACAAATTTGATGTTTTAGGACAGGGGTGGGCAAACATTATGTGCAGAGGGCCGCATTGAAAAATGTAAAGCTATTGGAGTGCCGCATATAATATTATGTATGTTTTTGTTTACAATTCTCGGTAAGTAATCAATTAAATATTTTTATTGTAAAGAAAGGTAGTTTTACATAATGTAGATAACTTCTGAAATAAATTACATTTCTAACAGACTTACACTATAACAGTATATTTTCTAATATGGATAAAAGGTTTTGCAAATATTGTAACAATGTTCGTGTATTTATAAATGTGTTTGGGGACCGTAAAATATCCAATGGCGGGCCGCGTGCGGCCCGCGGGCCGTAGTTTGCCCACCCCTGTTTTAGGTGTTCCTGTGGATTATCTCATGAAACTACAATTATGTTAAATGAGAGATGTTGTCGACTGGCGGAGTTTCACTTCGTTCATAACGACGGAGTACATATAGAGTAAACCGAGTACAATTATGTCAAACCTCTACGCCATTTCAATGTCTTCTAAATATCTTCATGAACTTTAAAGTCGCCTCTATAAATATTTTAAAATGTCATTCCATAAACTATTTGTTTTTCTATTCGCGTTAATTATGAATTTATTTGTAAAATGTGTTTATCCTTACATTAAATATTTACTATTTAATTTTTGCCGAATGTGTTACGCCAGGAAACTGTTTAAATGAGATCAAAAGGAATACAGGAGTGATTCCACTGTACTTGGATTACCCCATAATGTACTCCGTCCTTTGAAACGAAGCGAAACTTTGAGAGTATCACTCATAACACGTAACTCCGTAGCACTAAAATGAAAATCCAGGGGATCTCCAAACACACTTATTTTTATAAAAATGACGCTGCGAGCGAGTTTCGAACCAACGAGCTCATGAGCACTAAGTAAACTGTTTAACCACTGCGCCAGATTATCCCTTCATATTCTTCATTACGTATTTAATAATAAAGTTAATATGAAGTATCGGTTATAGTACAAGTAGTCGACACCATATGCTATATTATGCCCCTTGTCTATGTTTACTGCCTGAAAAACTAATGTAGAGGTGTTGAAAGAGTTAAATGCGAAACGGACCTTAATCAACAATATAAGAAAAAGGCAATCTTCTTTTTTTTGGACCACTTCTTGAGACATGCAGGTTTAGAGAACATAATCACAACAGGCAAGATTGAAGGCACCAGAGACAGAGGGCGACAACGTGAGAAAATATTAGACAGTTTGACAACCTGGCACGGCAAGGAAACAATAACGACTTTGATACATAATACTGTGGACAGAGAGCTGTGGAGAGCCATGACCGCCTACGCCATTAGGCATGGCACCTGATGATGATGATGTCTATGTTTATAAATTTCATGTTTATTGTTTAATAATTTAAATATTTATTTATTTAGGGTTGGAGTTAGTTATGTAAAACACAATTATCATAACCCCAACCCTAAGATAAATTAATATTTAAATGAATAAATTATGAAAATGAAGTTACCGCCGATGACGGATGCGTCATGCCATTAGTGCAAATAAAACGGTGACACAACGCATTTCCATTTTCTGGACTAGCATCCTACTGGAAATCTAGTTGGAACTTTATCCTGCTACAAGAGAGATCCAGTGGGAATTTGAGAATGAACAATGAAGAAGAAGAATAACAGGAAATTTACAAATATAGATTAGGAAAGTAACTGAACGATGTGGTGGCGTTCACTTTTACTTTACTGAATATCCAATAAAGAAATCATGGTTATAGTAAAGTAAACGTAAAGTAACAATAACAAGGATAAGTATTATATGTAATCATAATCAACAAACCTAATGAAAAAATACATGCAAACAATATGAATGATGCGAATCGTTTCGATTTCAGTGTTGCCGATATTTCGCGAAGAAAAGAGGATCACACTAACATAAAAAGCTATTAACATTATGAAGGTCGATGTTATAATTACTGTACATCTCAGAGGTGGTCTATCTTTTGTATTAATGCGCCAATGTGTCCACAGTTAAGTTCCAGTTCGCCAATTGTCACATAGCCCACATTTCATACTTTAATAAAAATGCTCATATAGACATAATTGACAACACTATAAAATGACTTATGAAACTTACGATGCACTTTGGTTGGGATGTTTGGGCGGAGGGAGTATGTCTCAGCTGCATATCCCAAACCGGACTAAATTACAGAGATATGAATGTTGCAGTTTTGTCCCCGACAGCACAAAGAGTTTCCTGTTTACTGTGGCACACATTTTTATCCCTGTGAATCTTTGATTTTATTTTTTTTATCTCCATAGAAAACGTTTTGAAAATAAATCAATAGTCAGTGTAATTTTTGATGGTTAAGGTTGTGAAGACAAATGTTATTTTCTTGAATAATTTAATTTTGTTTTGATTTTTATCATAACAAGAAAAGCTGAAGTTTGTTCTGTCATGTGAAGATCCATAACAGCATGGAACAAATAATATTGGACGGCATGGTTGCTGATAACGTGGGTATGAGTCGACCATTTAATGAAGGGTATGGTTGCTAGTAACGTGGGTATGAGTCGCCCATTTAATGAAGGGTATGGTTGCTGATAACGTGGGTATGAGTCGACCATTTAATGGAGGGTATGGTTGCTGATAACGTGGGTATGAGTCGACCATTTAATGGAGGGTATGGATGCTAGTAACGTGGGTATGAGTCGACCATTTAAGGGAGGGTATGGTTGGTAGTAACGTGGGTATGAGTCGACCTTTTAATGAAAGGTATGATTGCTGGTAACGTGGGTATGAGTCGACCTTTTAATGAAAGGTATTATTGCTGGTAACGTGGGTATGTGTCGACCTTTTAATGAAAGGTATGATTGCTGGTAACGTGGGTATGAGTCGACCTTTTAATGAAAGGAATGATTGCTGGTAACGTGGGTATGAGTCGACCTTTAAATGAAAGGTATGATTGCTGGTAACGTGGGTATGAGTCGACCATTTAATGGAAGGTATGGATGCTAGTAACGTGGGTATGAGTCGACCATTTAATGGAGGGTATGGTTGGTAGTAACGTGGGTATGAGTCGACCTTTTAATGAAAGGTATGATTGCTGGTAACGTGGGTATGAGTCGACCTTTTAATGAAAGGTATTATTGCTGGTAACGTGGGTATGTGTCGACCTTTTAATGAAAGGTATGATTGTTGGTAACGTGGGTATGAGTCGACCTTTTAATGAAAGGTATGATTGCTGGTAACGTGGGTATGAGTCGACCTTTAAATGAAAGGTATGATTGCTAGTAACGTGGGTATGAGTCGACCTTTAAATGAAAGGTATGATTGCTGGTAACGTGGGTATGAGTCGATCATTTAATGGAGGGTATGGTTGCTGGTAACGTGGGTATGAGTCGACCTTTTAATGAAAGGTATGATTGCTAGTAACGTGGGTATGAGTAGACCATGATATCATCGTCTCATACTTCTCTATGGTGAGCTAGAGAAGGGTATACGATCTCAAGGTGGCCAAAGGAAGCGCTACAAGGACTCGTTAAAGAACTCACTGAAAGCCTTTGAAATAGACCACGATACATGGGAAGAACTTGCACATAATAGATCTACATGACGTTCTAAAATAAAAAAAGAGCGCATCATCTTGTGAAAAGAGGAGAAATGCAGCAGCTCAACAGCGGAGAGCAGCTAGAAAGTCACGGATAGACCACGATCCGTCTACAGTCGTCATTCCATGTCCGAACTGTCCAAGGACATTTACAGCTCGAATAGGGCTCATTAGCCATCTACGAACTCATAATCAAGGACATAACTAAAATTGAATTTTCAAAAGTGGATGTAACAAATGGTCATCATCACTTGTGATGGACGAACACATCATCGTGTGACATTATTTCCAGAACGTAGACTTCTTTATGCACGTTTATCAATTGTCATAATTTTAGTTTTCCTCATATTTAGGAACAGATTATGATCTTCGCTGTGTTTTTTCGTCGATAGAATTAATTGTCTTAGACCATCTTCGTGTGTTGTTAAGAGGAATGTATCGTCAGTGTTTTTGAATTCTGGGATCTGCTGACCTCCGATGGTTAAAGGTTGAAAATCTTTGTGTGTCATATCTTCCTTTACATTTCTCATTATGTTTTCCGCTTAGATGCTAAACCAATACAGGATTACACAGGTATGGAGCCACACATGTTGAGAACTACCGGTTGGAATGCTGCATGTGCCAGCATATTTTCAATCCTTTAGAAGTTTTACTGCGCTACTCTTCATCTTGTTTTCTTGATCTTTCACAATTAACTTATAATTCCCCGCCTTTTATCTGTGTATCTGGTTGGGCTTCTTTCAGTTGACTATATAAATGTTCCTTCCATCTCTTCATGTTTTATACAGTTTAGCTTGCTGATCACATTGCCCACTTTGTCTTTGAAAAGACCTCTTGATTATTTGTCTTTTACTGTTAACTTCCTTGTGATTGTCTCACAAGTAGCTCAGATATTATTTACATTTAGCTTTGTTTCTTCAGCCAACTCGTCTGCATATTTCTTTTAGTGTTTTCAGATATTTATTTTCACTTCCTTGTTTGCATCCTCTTATCACGTGTTGCTTTGTATTGCTGTTTTTGCATTAGTACTTTTAATCTCCGTTTTTGTAATAATAACCATAATCTCTGTTTTTATATTAGTAAATTAAATATTTGTTTTTATATTAGTAACTTTAATCTCTGTTTTATATTAGTAACTTTCATTTCTGTTTTTGTTTTAGTAACTTTAATCTATGATTTTGAATACGTAATTTTAATCCCTGTTTTTGTATTTGCAACTTTCGGTAAAGCATGCTTTCATATTTATTAGTGCAGAGAAACTATTATTGAAGTGAAAATAAAGCAGCATTTGCCATCATAGACAAATAGAACATGGAAAAGATTTTAAAAATTATACCTCCAACCGCCCGTGTGTTGCCAGGGCCCGAAATGGGAGCAAAGAATAGCAACACTGTTTACCTTCCACGCATGTCGTAAAAGGCGACTAAGGAGGTTATGGGATGGAGTTGGCTGTCCCAAACTAACATAGTTTCGTTTGAATATTCTATTTTATGTTGTTTTTCCTTTCACTGCAGTGGTTCACAAACTGTTTACGCTGATGACCCCTTGAATTTTCTGCGAAGGCGTTATGATTACTCTCCTTACAACATTTAGACCTCATTTAACTCCACATCCACTTTTTCAACCGCTTTGTAGGGAACACACCTACACACAGCCTTTTCTTTTTTCTTCTTCGGTCATTCTCAGACTCCCGCTGGACAATGGTCCTACTAGGCTTCCAGCAGGATGTAGTCCAGAGGATGAAAATACGTTGAGTCGACGTTTTATTTGCGACAATGACACAACACATCCGTCTTCGGTAGCATAATCTGTTTAACGATTGACGCCACTGTGTGTGTGAAAATGTTTATACAATTTCCATATGAACTTGATTTTCATTACGATATAGTATCAATATAAACTATACTGGGTCAAAGGGCATGAACCCACCGACCGGTGGATCAGCAACCAACAAATCAACGAACATAAATTGTAATTAATGAAACAGTTAATTTTTATTAAGAAAACAATGCACCATGTGTAGTTGCAGCAATAGCCACTATTTCTTTTCTTTGGTTTTTTGGTTCCTATGTCATCATCGATTATTTATTCTTATGAATAGGGGTTCTCAAAATTTAAATTGGTGTTTCTTTCCATCTCTTCATAAAGTGTCGTCAATAGCACATAATTCAACCACACCTGTCAAAGTCAACCGAACCAAAATCATTTACACCTGTTAAAGTCAATCGCACCAAATGCAATCACACCAGGTAAAGTCAATCACTCAAATCAACGTCACCACCACACCAGTCGAAGCCAATCACACCAATCAGTCAATCTCATCAGTCACTAGTCAAAGTCAATGACATCGATCAAAGTCCCACTACTTCATTAGAAACATTACAGAAACAGAGAAAACATTATATATTGCAGATTTACTCTCTTGCATTGTTCTCAGAGCTAGCGGGTTCGAGGCATTTTATTTTTCATGTGTATTATCTTTCGAAAATATCTCTGAATTATCGCTTTAAGCTACATGGCATATTATTCCTGCAGGCTACTTGCCGCTTTGTTTAGACGAGCGTTGTACAAAAGGGAAATCCCAGTACTATAAAGTCAGTACTCTATTTATTTTAAGCTCATTTTCGTGTTGATCTTCTCTTTAAAATAATGTTGTTACCTGCCTTTTACTATCATTTCTGTAAAATTTACAATCAGCATATTCTTTCTTTCGAATTTTGAAATATGAAGCAGATGAACGCATTGGATTGTATAATTTACAAGGCACTCTGTACAATCCTCATATTTAGGGAAAATCCCGCCAATTAATGTTCTATTACTGGGACGTAACATATTGTTTAGTTAGTCCATTTTTGTATCTTTCGTTACTAGTACGATTTCTTCAACCACGGATGGTAGTTCAATTTGGTTTTATCAGTTGTATAGCAATAAAATAAATGGTTGAGGTCGCAGATCTGATAATCCATTCACTACGATATCCTAAGATTATTTACATGCATATACAATAAGTACAATATTTTAAAAACATTTTATTTTTATATATAATCTCAATGTTGTGGTATGTGTTAGTCGCACACAGTATGCCTAGACGTGTCTGAACATGGCACGCATCGTTGCTTAAAGTGACAGCACTCTCCTACAAGATATGTGTAAGTGACATCATTTTATACGGAGAAGAAAGGGTGATCAACAGTCACCATTACTTCTTCTTCCAAATATCGAGATGAAATTTAAAAGACAAATGATTTACTGTATGTTCCTACCAACACTGTGTTACCAGCGCCAAACCTGGTCTCTCTCATCTTCACATTACAGAACGGATAAATATATATAACCAAAATATCGGAGGATGTCTGACAAAATGGAAAGTGCCGCAGTAGCCAGACAAGTAAGAGATAAATACGAAGTTAAGTACAAAGGTTACTGAAGATAACTATCAATATGAAATAATCAGAAATAGCAATAAAACATAGAACAAATACAATTCTCGATGTGTCAAGAAACAAAAACCAACTAAGGCAAAAGAATATAAAAAGTGCATTAAAAAAATATCAAAACCTAGACAATGCATTACTTACAAAATGCATTCTGTTTAAAATCTCCCTAGTTGATTACTTCTATATATATGACAAACCAGAGTTTTAATGAACTTTGTTTTACTTTCTGATCGCAACTCACGAACGTGGTTATGAACTCGCATTATCTCATTCTATGATAGACCCATAAACGCACAGTCTCTTCCAACAGTTGTCGAAGGAGTTACACGCTAATGATTCCGGTGTCTCGCTAGTTAAACATGATCTTGATTATTTCCAGCAGACCTCCATTTCTACTGCACACGAAATTCCACCAATAGCATTCTATGAGGCGTGGGTGTGCCCCTTAAATGCATTGTATTCATGCAAAATGCACTCATGAATGAAATTTCAGAACGTCCCACTTATCCACTGTTAACTTTCCGGCTACAGAACGTCCCACGTATCCAGTGTTAACTTTCTGGCTACAGAGCGTCCCACTTATACAGTGTTAACTTTCCGTCTACAGAACGTGTCACTTATCCAGTGTTAACTTTCCGGCTACAGAGCTTCGTGCAATATATCATCAAACGCATAACCCTTCATGGTCGTAAGGGTGTCGTTCTGGAAACAACTAAAAAATGTCGCCATATCTGTTTTTTTTTGTTTGAGTGTGAAGAATATTAATCCTGTCGTGTTTAATATTCTTACTGCATACTTTAGATATTTCAATTTTTTGTTGTGCTGAATATATTCATTGTGACATTTAAGGGGGCGAAGGCGTTTGTTTTATTGTGCAATATATATATATATATATACTCGGACTTCAATGACGTATGGGCAAACCCGAGCACAGTGAAGTCAGTTCTCTTGGCTTTTGAAATCTTTTAAACCAAAATTAACAAATATGTTTGCAATATGCCGAACTATCTTTTATGCTTTGGGCCGTGATATTATTTTGCCTCTTGGTTGACCCTTATATTTGCATATTCTTGTATACAAGGCAGTGTATACAGCAATGGTTGTGTTAATTCGGACAAATGCAGCCGAAGTTGGATGATCATGCACTTGGCGTAAATAAAACGACGAAACAATGTATCTCAATTCTGCTGAAAAGTAGGGTCACTGTGTCCTTCTTCAACCGATTCCAACAGGAATTTTAGAACGTACCTAAAAATAATGACACATATTATTAACGATATTTAAATGACAAAAGATTTAATACGTGAATTAGAAAAAATGTCTTTATAATTATTCTCAAAAAAATTAAATTGTTCGGAATTTTATTTTATTTTGCCTTGCGCAACGTTGTAACGGTTATGAGAATCCAGATCTGTTATCCGAACGTGGGTCAGTTAAAGACAATTAAATATCATTACTTCTGGAAGTATTAACATTGAAGAGTACAGTACTCTAGATGTGAGTTTCAGAGACAAAAATGCTGTATAATTGTGGCAGTTTCAGCCCCGGGGATAAATTTAATCGTTACTTATGGTATCCATAAATGACTTCAAACATCTTATCTCCCTCAAGCACAGATCGGCACAGTTTACTCGTCACGATACAATGGAGATTTACAGCTAACGTGGAAGAATTTCATTGGCTGGTTGAAATATAACGCCCTCCGTTTTATTATTTAATACAGTTCGATAAACCTGGTATAACAATGTTTGTATTGTCACACATGCCAATACCTGATTTGTTTTTTTCTGGTTCAAATGTTGCTTTTTTCACAAAGCTAGAACATGTTAGAACTGCTCAAAATCAAGTACAATATATGGAATGTGTAGATGTTAATATGTCTGCTTGTCTGGTGCGCATTTCCCTCGCTCCATCAGTCTAAACCAGTGTTTCCCAACCTATTTTTTACCATGACCCCACCTAAGTCTTTCTAAAGTTTTGATGTCACTCCTATGTATCATATATATATTCTTTTATAAACTGAATTATTCCCCAACTGAAGCCTAATTATAAATATTCCAATTGCCTCCCTGAACAATCAATCTGCCCCTTTGTGGGCGTGAGCCCCACGTTGGGAAACACTGGCCTAATCGGTTCTCTCGCTCTCTCGCCCCTTCGTCGGTGATTTCCATATCTATACCTCTGTCTATCCGCCTTCGTTTTCATTTCTTACCCATACGTCTCATTCTCTCTATGCTATTTTCTCTTTATGCTATTTTCTCTCAACGTTATGTTCTCTCTCTGTTATTTTCTCTCTATGTTATTTTATCTCTATGCTATTTTCTCTCAACGTTATGTTCTCTCAATGTTATTTTCTCTCTATGTTATTTTATCTCAATGTTACTTTCTCTCTACGTTATGTACTCTCAATGTTATTTTCTCTCTATGTTACTATGTTATGTTCTGTTTATGTTATGTTCTCTCTATGTTATGTTCTTTCTATGTTATTTTCTCTCTATGTTAGGTTCTCTCTGTGTTATTTTCTCTCTATGTTAGGTTCTCTCTATGTTATTTTCTCTCTGTTATTTAGTCTATATGTTATGTTCTCTCTATGTTATGTTCTCTCTATGTTATGTTCTCTCTGTTTTAAGTTCTCTATATGGTATGTTCTCTCTATGTTATTTTCTCTTTATGTTAGGTTCACTCTATGTTATGCTCTAAGTTAGGTTCTCTCTATGTTAGGTTCTGTCTATGTTAGGTTCTCTCTATGTTTGGTTCCCTTCATGTTATATTCTCTCTATGTTATTTTCTCTATATGGTATGTTCTCTCTATGTTAGGTTCTCTCTATGTTAGGTTCTCTCAATGTTATGTTCTTTCTATGTTATGTTCTCTCTATGTTAGGTTCTCTCTATGTTAGGTTCTCTCTATGTTATGTTCTCTCTATGTTATGTATGTCGGTCGTCTATGTTCCTCCGACACCTCCCCTTTTTACGGCTTCTACATTTCAGTTTTTAATTAAACAGAACATAATGTTCAGGCAACAAAAAACTAATGAAAAATCGCAGACGATGTCGCTATGGAAACGTGTTGACTCTAGTATCCAGGCAAGTTGGTGTCATGAGCAAGCCCGGTTCATATCCTATCTAATACCTTGCATATTTTCTTCATGTTCTAAATTTTCTTTCCTAAATTTCAACCACTTTTTGTTCTATTATTTTATTTGTATGTCTGGGCTACAGATTTGTTTGAGCTACAGTTGTTTGTGCTACGTGTGTTTGTATATTCGTACTGCAGGTGTTTATATGTTTGTGATACATGTGTTTGTATGTTTGTGCTGCAGTTGTTTGTATGTTTGTGATACATGTGTTTGTATGTTTGTGCTACAAATTTGTGTATGTTTGTACTGCAGGTGTGTATATGTTTTTTGTGCTGCAGGTGTGTATATGTTTGTGCTACATGTGTTTGTATGTTTGTGCTACATGTGTTTGTATGTTTGTCCTACATGTGTTTGTATGTCTGTGCTGCTGGTGTTTGTATGTTTGTGCTGCTGGTTTTTGTATGTTTGCGCTACAGGTGTTTGTATGTTTGCGATACATGTTTTTATGTGTGTCCGCTACAGGTGTTTGTATGTTTGTTCTGCAGGTGTTTGCATGTTTGTTCTGCAGGTGTTTGCATGTTTGTTCTGCAGGTGTTTGCATGTTTCCGAGATGTGTTTATATGTTTTCACTGCAGGTGTTTGTATGTCTATGCTGCAGGTGTTTGCATGTTTGTGCTACATGTGTTAATATGTTTGTGCTACATGTGTTTCTGTGTTTGTACTACATGTGTTTGCATGTTTGTGCTACATGTGTTTATGTGTTTCCGCTACTAGTGTGTGTATGTTTGTACTGCAGGTGTTTGCATGTTTGTGGTGCATGATTGTGTATGTTTGTGTTGCAGATATAGAATGTTTGTGTTGGAGATATGTGATTGTTTCAACTGCAGATATGTGATTGTTTCAACTAAAGATATGTGATTTTTTTCAACTACAGATATGTCAATGTTTGTAATACAGATATGTGAATGTTTGTACTATAGATATGTGAATGTTTGTACTACAGATATGTGAAGGTTTGTAATACTGAAATGGGAATGTCTGTAATACAGATATGTGAATTTTTGTACTACAGATATGTGAATGTTTGTAATACAGATATGTGAATGTGTCAACTACAGATATGTGAATTGTTGTACTACAGATATGTGAATGTTTCAACTACATATATGTGAATGTTTGTGTTGGAGATGTTTGAATGTTTGTTTTGCAGAAATGAATGCTTGTTTTGCAGAAATGAATGCTTGCTTTGCAGATATGTGAATGTTTCAACTACAGATATATGAATGTTTCAACTACAGATATGTGAATGTTTCAACTACAGATATGTGAATGTTTCAACTACAGATATATGAATGTTTCAACTACAGATATGTGAATGTTTCAACTACAGATATATGAATGTTTCAACTACAGATATGTGAATGTTTGTGTTGAAGATGATTTAAAGCTTGTTTTGCAGAAATGAATGCTTGATTTGCAGAAATGAATGCTTGTTTTGCAGATATGTGAATGTTTCAATTACAGATATGTGAATGTTTGTGTTGAAGATGATTTAAAGCTTGTTTTGCAGAAATGAATGCTTGATTTGCAGAAATGAATGCTTGTTTTGCAGAAATGAATGCTTGTTTTGCAGATATGTGAATGTTTCAACTACAGATATATGAATGTTTCAACTACAGATATGTGAATGTTTGTGTTGAAGATGATTTAAAGCTTGTTTTGCAGAAATGAATGCTTGATTTGCAGAAATGAATGCTTGTTTTGCAGATATTTGAATGTTTCAACTACACATATGTGAATGTTCGTAATACAGATATGTGAATGTTTGTATTGAAGATGTTTGAAAGCTTGTTTTGCAGAAATGAATGCTTGTTTTGCAGATATGTGAATGTTTCAACTACACATATGTGAATGTTCGTAATACAGATATGTGAATGTTTGTACTACAGATATGTGAATGTTTCAGCTAGATATACTTCTATTCTGTATTTGTCTATTGTATATCCCCAGGTGAATGATGGTTGAGCTTACGATTTATCATTCCAACGACAGATGTATCGCATTGGTTGCATTAAGCACATGCTAATCTTCATACTATCTTCATATTTTCTATCGATAGTTTTCTTGGTCTACCTTTGATTTTATTTCCGGATATTCTTTTTTATATATGCTCTTAATGGTATTTCGTTGGGTTATTTCTCATAAGGCGACCGAACCATTTTACCTGCTCTCTTTCAATATGATTTCAATTCTTTTCCTAGTTTATTCATTTATTATTTTGTCTAGTTTAGTAACAAGTGCAGCTTTTCTCAGACACTTCATTTCACATGTAACGATTTTCCTCTACTGCGAGGCTGTTAAAGAACACTATATTTCAACTTTTGAACTAAATCTGTATGCATGCCCAACTTTCTTTCCTTCTCCCATCTGCACAAAAGGATAAAGGGTATCCGGTGTTCTTAATTCTTGGGTATGAATAGAAAGAAATTCATAAACACACGACAGACTCTTGCGTCTTTCCTGACCATATGCCATTTTTTCCTCTCTGTTCCATGTAATATCATTTCATTGATGGTCGTTTGAAAGAAAAAAGTCATATAAATAACAATCCCTCTTTTTCTATCATTTCTACTACATTTTCGATCACTGATTAAATCCTCGTCATTTATGTTTTGTTATTTCTTCATTATATTCGTTCCATGTCTATGCGTCAACATACTTTCCCTTGCATATATTCATTAGAGGACACGCCCGGTCTATAATTGAGATAAACAGGTCATTCAAGTGGAAGTACCCGCGCTGCTAACAACCTCCTGAGACATCAATCAGTGATGGCTGCAGCGATAATGGTGATTACGTTTAGGATGATGGTTGCGAAGGCTTTCCTGATAATGTCGATAAGGATATTAATTGTGATTTATGCGTGCTCGACGTTGATAAATTCTGGTAAATTTGATGATTCACGGTGTGTTAGAGTCCACTTACCAGGGTGCATTGTTAGTGTCTAAGATAGACCAGGATTAATTTCGCTAATTAAGTCAGACGTTTCGATTTCTGGTTTACTTATTGCATACACATTATACCATTCTTGACTTTGTCTTATTGTTCTGCATTCAATTAACCAGTACAATGTCATGTGTGATTTCATGTGATGTGAACTGGATAGTGGGAATACATTGTGCTTTGTTTGAAGTTGCCGTATATAGACCTAGCGCATGCTACATTTGGCATTCCTTTGATTCAGGTGGGTTTTCCTAGATTGTGACAACCTTTGTTTGATTCAGATTGGTTGTTCTAGATTGTGACAATATTCGTGTGATTCAGATGGGCTTTCCTAGATTGTGACAAATTCGTTTTATTCATATGGGCTTTCCTAGATTGTGACAACTTCGTTTTATTCAGATGGGCTTTCCTAGATTGTGGCAAATTCGTTTTATTCAGATGGGCTTTCCTAGATTGCGACATTCTTCTTCTTATTCTACGCTCGTTTTCAAGCTTCTGATAATTATTAGGATGTAGTTTGTTGAACGGAATGCGTTGAGTCAATGGTTTACACTTTATTAACGATATCTGCACCTTTCTATCTGATACATCAGACTTAAGCATATTTTTTTAAGAACATAAAATCAATAATTGTGAACTTAATTCGAAAACTTAACCCAACGGGAAGACATGAACTCAACATAATGAAATGATTTTAGATTAAGCAGTTACTTGACATCACTTGATATTTCCTGTATATGTCTGTTCCATGTCAATTTCCTGTCCATATTTTTGCTGCAGACGGTGCTCCGGATTGTATACGAATATTGAACTGGGGAATGTTATTTTATTGTTCATTGATTGATTTCTCGCACTTGCAGAACACCCGTCAGTTTTTTTCTAATATTTGTTAGGATGACACAGGGATAATTAAATCATTCTATACACAGGCTATTATGTCATTGTTATTATTTTTGATAGTGTAACACTTGTACCACTCACTCTATTAAAAAACGCAACCTTTTATCGTTCAAAAACAGACGGATACCACAAAATATAGTTAAATTTAAGCGGAGCTGACTAAACCAACGTTTCAAGCATACGATCTTTATCAAGCAAAATACATGATAGATAAAATATTGTTGTGATCTCAAGTTTTATGGTGTTATTGTTTAATAATAGAGATAATTGGTTGGTTGCTGATTTAGCAGTCCATGGGCTCATTCCCTTTAACCCAATACCATTGTGTGATATATGCATGTGTCTGTGAGCTATTTTGTTCAGTATAATGTGTTCCATCTATTTGACCTTGGAGGGAGAAGCATTGGGGATTCGAAAAGATGGGTGGTCAACAGTTTTATGATGATGATGATATTCGTCCGTCGTAATCGACGATAACCAAAAACTCAACCATAATAATAATAATAAGTAATACAAAATAATAAAGTTAATAGCGCGTTTTTAGATGACTAACAAATCCAATGCGCGCAAAAAATGTTCTTTTACAGAAATGGCAACAATAGAGGGTATCTATGCCAGGTTGAGATGTTTTTTTTTCTTTTCTACGTGCCCGCTTCTGTCTTGCAGTACCTTATCTGGACTCATCCGCCGCTAGTGCTCCCGTTCTAATGCTGTAACGCCATGCTGTTCTATCCTGAGCGAGGCTCTCCCAAGCGCCTACGTCAATGTTAAGATGTTTCTGATGACTTGAACGTGTCTTTGAAGCGCTTTTTCTGTCCACCAGCTTTTCGAAATCCTGCATTGGGTGCTCCATAATATATTTGTTTTGGCAAACGCGAGTTCTCCATACGCACAAGATGGCCTGCCCAGCTTGCACAGTTTTATAGGGATGCGTGCACAGCCGGCACTCTGGAGTGTATTTCGAAGTCAGAAAAGGATACTCTGGCCTTTCCTTCCCAAGGAGGTTGATGGTGTCTTTAGGATTTGGGCTGGGCATATATTTATAGATTTCCCTCCCAGTGTTTCACATGGTCTATCTGACCATCCAATTCTCTTTGTTCACAGATTTCAACATTATTGAACTACATGCATGGTCGTTTGTGTATATGATTGTTCTTGTTGTGCTCCATTCTGTGCTAGTTAGTCTTCCTTCTCATTGCCAGGTGTGTTTAAATGGCTAGGAATCCACTACATAACAATGCTTACTTCATAAGAAGTAAGTAGCTGGTTGGCATTCTGATATATTTCATTTAGCTCAGGCTTACAATGTCCATCACATTCTAGTGCTTGAAGACCAGACATAGAATCTGTAAAAATCACAATGTTTTTGGACATTTAATGGAAAGGCATCAAATGGTCTTCAGGTCGCACACCACACAACCCTGTATAACAAACGCACTTAGTCACGCACGGTCGATCAGTTTAACAACGCACTGACTGTAGGATACATGTGATCATATACTAGTAATAATAATCTATGGTGTGTTCAATATAAAAAACATGATCTATTGAAACAATTATTATTGTTCAATAATAATTATAGTACACTCATCTATACGGTGTTCAATAACAAAATAATAAAACTCCCAAAACAGGTTGTTGAATCTAACAAAAATACAATATACAGCATAGTCTATAAGAATTTAAAACAGATATAATATGTATCTGGCAGTATAGATTCAATGTGTAACTGCAGTAAAATTTAATACATTAGGTGAGAAGTAAAAACACGAGGTAATGCAGTTTACGAATCGCTAAACGCACACGCAGAGTGCACGTTCCGAGCAAAATGCCTGTATCAAGAACAATATACGGTGAATTCAAGACTTGCAATGTCAGTGAAGAAATGAAACAACTATGAAATACTGACAAACTCTATAAGACGAATGACAAAAGCTGAAGACGTTGAGACGAATCAGTTTGTTTCGTTTCAACTACGTTATTTAGTTGTTTTTTTATTATTATTATTATTCTGCGTTCCTCAAACTACTGCAGATTAGCAGGATGTAGTCCGGAGAACGGAATGCGTTGTGTAATGGTTTACAGCATTTCTGCGATATCTGCGCCTTTCGGCCTGACACATCCGACTTCAGCATGGATTTGGGTCACTGGCCATATATGGGATGGGACAGCCAACTCCATCCCATAACCTCCTTAGTCGCCTTTTACGACATGCATGGAAGATAAACAGTGTTGCTATTCTTTTCTCCCCTTTCGGGCCCCGGAAACACACAGGCGATTTCTGCATTCGTAGACAACACTAGGAAATAGTGAAATGAGTCATTTTAGAAGGCGTTATGTCCCATTAGCCAATCTGCCTTATATTACCGAGTTTAAGGTGACAGGATATGAATTATTTGAAGCAGTTGATATGATATTGCCATTTGTATTAAAAGATAGGCTGTAAGATCGAAACGCTTTGATGAGGCCATTGTAAACTCTTTGAAGTGATGCTTAGTTTATAGGTTTCTTTTGATGTTTATCGAATCAGAATAGATTCGTCTCCACATTGAGTAAGCTACATTCGATCTCCAGAACTGTAAGCATTTTGTCCTTGTTATACACTAGAAAACAATATTGGTCAAATTGTTCAGTTTACAAAATGGATTGGGTTCTTTTCGGTGCGGCGAGATCCACCGACCTTTTTTGTAGCCATATGTAAATATGAAATTATTTATAGTCTGAATCTCCAACGGACGGCACGCCGCCTCCCCCCCCCCCCCCAAGTATTGTCGCTAAGCCCGTTAGTTGCATCTTACAACGTACATGCCAGGTAACATTGTGGCTATTAGTTTCTCCCCTTTCTGATGCCTTCAACACGTAAGTCTATTGTATCTTATAAGTAATCAATTGTTTTATTTATTATGCTCTATTGGTTATTTCATTATCGTAGTTCTGATATCTAATTCTGTTTTCTAGTTATCATGTTCAGCAGTGCTATGTCAGTCTATGTAGACCAGCATGGGAAACCTTCTTATGTCGCTGGGCCTAGTTTAGACCTTCATCGTGACATTGCTTTATTGTCTAGTTGGAGGATGTGAAGAGCTTTCATATTGCTTTATTTGCTAGTTGGAGGATGTGGAGAGCTTTCATATTGCTTTATTTGCTAGTTGGAGGATGTGAAGAGCTTTCATATTGCTTTATTTGCTAGTTGGAGGATGTGGAGAGCTTTCATATTGCTTTATGTGCTAGTTGGAGGATGTGGAGAGCTTTCATATTGCTTTATTTGCTAGTTGGAGGATGTGGAGAGCTTTCATATTGCTTTATTTGCTAGTTGGAGGATGTGGAGAGCTTTCATATTGCTTTATTTGCTAGTTGGAGGATGTGGAGAGCTTTCATATTGCTTTATTTGCTAGTTGGAGGACGTGGAGAGCTTTCATATTGCTTTATTTGCTAGTTGGAGGATGTGGAGAGCTTTCATATTGCTTTATGTGCTAGTTGGAGGATGTGAAAAACTTTCATATTGCTTTATTTGCTAGTTGGAGGATGTGGAGAGCTTTCATATTGCTTTATTTGCTAGTTGGAGGATGTGGAGAGCTTTCATATTGCTTTATTTGCTAGTTGGAGGATGTGGAGAGCTTTCATATTGCTTTATTTGCTAGTTGGAGGATGTGGAGAGCTTTCATATTGCTTTATTTGCTAGTTGGAGGATGTGGAGAGCTTTCATATTGCTTTATTTTCTAGTTGGAGGATGTGAAGAACATTCATATTGCTTTATTTGCTAGTTGGAGGATGTGGAGAGCTTTCATATTGCTTTATCTGCTAGTTGGAGGATGTGGAGAGCTTTCATATTGCTTTTTTTTCTAGTTGGAGGATGTGAAGAACTTTCATATTGCTTTATTTGCTAATTGGAGGATGTGGAGAACTTTCATATTGCTTTATTTGCTAGTTGGAGGATGTGGAGAACTTTTGTATTATTCATTTAATTGCTAGTATGTTTCCGATGTCCTAAAGGGAAATAAAAAGTACCAATATTGCTGCCTGCTATTCAAGTCGTAAGATGCAACTAATGAGGATATGGCGGTAGAGTTTACTGCCTCATCCTAATGAGGGTCAAAATGACCCAGTATCCATGCTGAAATAGTATGTGCTGGCAGATAGGCGAATATATCACAGTCAAGTTGTAAAACTATGATATATCGTATTCCGTTATCCAGACTACATCCTGCCGCTTTGTCGGAGTGTGAGAACGAACAAGAATAGAAAGTGTGAAAATAGAAAGTAAAGGTTATTTTATCAAAAGACTTTCTTGTATCAGGGAGTACTTTATTGTCACAGCTTGTGCTCTTCATATTAGGTTCTCGTAGACATTGTCTTCCAAGTCTCAGTTAGTTTTGTGTGCATCTAGTGTGTTAAACTCGCTTGATCAAAGCTAAAGAATGGCTGAAAAGGTGCAGAGAAGCGATTTATTTATACTATTGTTATCCCATATCTACTCCGTTTTTCTCATTGTAGCGACAAACCGCTTGTAGAGAGTACTACTATTAGCACTTATTCTGTATCTTCAGCTTCATTGATCTTGATCATAGACTTTCACTTCATTATCTTCGAAACTATGATCGCAGTCCAATCCCCGTTGCGCCAATTAGTGTCTACCTGTGTGCTTATTTCCCTTGCTTATGTTTATCAGTTTATGTTTAACATTTATTTTTGTAAATATAATTATATTTATGGTTAAGGTTAGGATTAGTTATGTAAAACTAATTTGCATAAGCTTGGCGGGCCAGTGTACATTATTTGTGGGCACAATTTGGCCAGTGGATCACACGTTACCCACTCTTGATATACACGATCATTGTAGACCGCATCCTTATATTCGCAGCTCCATGTATCTGTCCTACTATAAATTCAAGGCCGTACTACAATGTTGAACTATTCAGAATTCTTATAGTACATCTTTATAAGCAATAACTTTCGTTCACGTATTCACTTACTTGTTAGTCAGAAAGTTGTTTGTTTGTTTTGCGTTCGCTCCATTGTAGCCATCACGGATATCCGTGCGATTTCCGCCGGGAGCGTGATTACGTTGTGCCACCGTTATGCGCCTTGTAGGCCTAGCACATCCGATTTCGGCATGCTTTGACGATTCGGGTGGGCTACCCTTAGCCTGTGACAGCCTCTATATCTGTCTCCAGGCACGCGTAGTGGCGACTCTTCGCTCAGACGATTATTGCTCTCGTCTGACTCGCACGAGGTGTTCCACTGTCTATGAACTTGCCTCGTGTAATTGAGCGTGCTGTGCCTGTACCCATTGGGTACTGAACCGTTTCTCATCCGTGAGCCTGGTTCCTTATGGGAAGAACTCAACAGAAGAATTGGACCCTGGCTCTTTCGCCCTCTTAACCGAGGTGTCATTCACCGACATCGTGTACCCCTTGTCCAAGTTCGAGTCTCACACCACGCGTTTGAGAGCAAGGCGTTCTCGAGCTGAGCGTCCTTGTCCCAATAGCGCCTGAGCCCATCAGGTACTGAACCCTTTCTCTCTTCAAGTGTATTTCCGGTGTAGGAAAACCTGACAGTAGAGTTGGGCCAGGGCTAAATCGTTGTCCCTTTTGTGCCTGAGCCCATCAGTACGGAACCCTTTCTCTCTGCAAGTGTACTTCCGGTATAGGAAACCTTGACAGTAGAGTTGGGCCAGGACTACCATCGTTGTCCCTTTCTTGCCTAAGCCCATCGGGTACAGAACCCTTTCTCTTCGCGAGCATATTTCCGGTTTAGGAAGGCTCGACATTAGAGTTGGATTAGGTCTTCTTGCTTTACCAAACGCCAATGAATGGGTCTGTGTCTCTGCCTGTAAGGAACACAGGTAACTAGAAGCTCGTCTCGAGCTGACGGAGCTTGTAGTTCCCCTTTCCTAGGGACTTTTCACTTTCTATTTGCAGTTCACGCTGCCCTCTAGCGCTGTTCTGCCCTTTCATTGTTTCATTGTACTCGGTATGAAATCTATTTGTCTCTCGCCATGTATCTACCTTTACGTGCATTTTACATTGGCCGCCCCTCCAATGTTCGGACTGGACTAACTAGCTTCACTGTATGTCGACAGTGTCGCTATATGTGGTGATGCTGGTTGTGTCGGAGACATTGTCTGTCTCTTGTGCAGTCAAATCTCTTTCCATCTGCTACTTCCACATTCTCGGACACGATCGCCAAATGATTTAGCCAGAATCAGCTCGAGCTGCTGTATTTCTGTTTCCAGGGTGCACCGCGTGGAGGTAGATTTGGGATCTTGGTTATCTGCTAACCCTGGGTCCGCCTAGAGCAATGCGTTCCCTTTGCACCCCAGTCAGTCAGTCAGTTTAGTTAGTTTAGTTAGTTTAGTGAGTTTAGTTAGCTTAGTTAGTTTAGTCAGTTTAGTTATTTTAATTAGTTAGTTAATTAGTTAATTAGTTTAGCTAGTTTAATTAGTTTAGTTAGTTTAGTTAGTTAGTTTAGTTAGTTAGTTAGTTAGTTAGTTAGTTAGTTAGTTAGTTAGTTAGTTAGTTAGTTAGTTAGTTAGTTAGTTAGTTAGTTAGTTAGTTAGTTAGTTAGTTAGTTAGTTAGTTAGTTAGTTAGTTAGTTAGTTAGTTAGTTAGTTAGTTAGTTAGTTAGTTAGTTAGTTAGTTAGTTAGTTAGTTAGTTAGTTAGTTAGTTAGTTAGTTAGTTAGTTAGTTAGTTAGTTAGTTAGTTAGTTAGTTAGTTAGTTAGTTAGTTAGTTAGTTAGTTAGTTAGTTAGTTAGTTAGTTAGTTAGTTAGTTAGTTAGTTAGTTAGTTAGTTAGTTAGTTAGTTAGTTAGTTAGTTAGTTAGTTAGTTAGTTAGTTAGTTAGTTAGTTAGTTAGTTAGTTAGTTAGTTAGTTAGTTAGTTAGTTAGTTAGTTAGTTAGTTAGTTAGTTAGTTAGTTAGTTAGTTAGTTAGTTAGTTAGTTAGTTAGTTAGTTAGTTAGTTAGTTAGTTAGTTAGTTAGTTAGTTAGTTAGTTAGTTAGTTAGTTAGTTAGTTAGTTAGTTAGTTAGTTAGTTAGTTAGTTAGTTAGTTAGTTAGTTAGTTAGTTAGTTAGTTAGTTAGTTAGTTAGTTAGTTAGTTAGTTAGTTAGTTAGTTAGTTAGTTAGTTAGTTAGTTAGTTAGTTAGTTAGTTAGTTAGTTAGTTAGTTAGTTAGTTAGTTAGTTAGTTAGTTAGTTAGTTAGTTAGTTAGTTAGTTAGTTAGTTAGTTAGTTAGTTAGTTAGTTAGTTAGTTAGTTAGTTAGTTAGTTAGTTAGTTAGTTAGTTAGTTAGTTAGTTAGTTAGTTAGTTAGTTAGTTAGTTAGTTAGTTAGTTAGTTAGTTAGTTAGTTAGTTAGTTAGTTAGTTAGTTAGTTAGTTAGTTAGTTAGTTAGTTAGTTAGTTAGTTAGTTAGTTAGTTAGTTAGTTAGTTAGTTAGTTAGTTAGTTAGTTAGTTAGTTAGTTAGTTAGTTAGTTAGTTAGTTAGTTAGTTGTCGGATCATTATCATTGCACCCCGGACAAATCCATAGATGCTCTGATGTCCCTTTAAGTATATCTACCATTATTTAATGACTGACATATCCAGTTCTTTGTTGGTTGACAAACATTCTTCTAAGCCTACAGCAACGCTCATTTCTGGCGACGTTACATTTCAACCCCGTTTCCTTTATCCTGATGATGGTTACTTGTGATAATGAAGAGGATGAAATACTCCCTTTCGCTGTGAACAAGATACTTTTGACACCAATATACTTTTTTGACAAAACCATAGAACCTCTCAACAATATGACACCATAACTCATTTAAGGTTTTTTATCTCAAAAGCGTGTTGGTATTGGGAGTTTAGATTTTTGGATGCATATTTAGATACCAAAGGGAGGCATTCCAATGCGGCAGTATCCCAGTAACATGGCATCCTGCCAGGATTGTAGCATACATCTCTGTGTCAATCAGTTCATGATTCTTCTATCGATCTATTGAACCAAATGAATTAATTCACACCTGTTATTTCCCGCGACTTTGAAGTCAGACACAAAAGGACAAGCTGCAATGTCTGCTGTCCTGTATCTCGTCGTTAGCCACGGAGACCACTTGACAGAAAACAAAAGTATGAAATAGAGACAAGACATGCACTGCACATGTGGCTTTTTTTCTACAGGTGACAGGCTGTCAGTATAACCCCCACCCCCAACTTTCCTTGGTCTCCCTACTACGACAAGCCTGGCAATACAAACCCAGTTTACTTCTTCTTTATACGCTAGATGCTCATACGTCGGTTGCCACACGAACGAGTCCACTAGTACTCTCATATATAAATATTGCATTAATTCTATACTATGCTCATATCCAGATGTTACTTAGATTAGAAAATACTGTTCTGGTCCTAGTGATTAAATCACTTTCCTCTCAAGTCCCACCCTCTGCTGTGTTACAGCAACACTGCCCAGAAAAACATATAGTTTGCTGCCACATCCTGACTTTCCATCTAATAGGGTGTGGTACATTATGTGTTCAATATTATTACTTCTGTTTTCACGATGTTGATCTTCAGGTCAACTTGCAGACTGTATACGTAATAAGTTATTCAACATTTCTTGTTTGTGTGAATGCTATTGAATAGTCATTTGAAACAGTATTTTCTTTTCAAGGACACAATGAGATGTTATTAATTATTTTTCTCTATTTAATTTTGTAGTCGTTAACACGCCTCTTTATCAGAGCTGGGCATGATAAGACCTGCAGGCCAATTGCGGAATCCTAATCACTTTTACTTACCCACCTAAAGTACTACACGCGCTGGCAACTGAGCTAAAAAAACTTCAAATATTTGAAAATACAAATGCGTAAAAGAAAAATGTGCCACCTTCCAGCACGAGATATGTTATTTTAAAATGTTGCTGGCACCTTCTTACACGAGACGTACTTATCTCATGTCCTTAAAATCTTGATTGTCTGTTTCTAATAGTCGTTATAATGTGTTGCTTTGCTCCATCTCAGAGAACTTCTACATTAATTTTCTTGGTTGTCCATGGAATTTTCATTTTTCTTAAAAACGACATCCTAGTTGCCCCCAGCTAATCTTGTGCACTTTTTGTTTACTTACATGCTTCGCTTTCATAAAGAAGGATTGATTTATACATAAACCTATATGTTTTTTCATAATTTACTATATTATAGACACTAAATAATATTGTTAATTTTGAATGTAATAGTTAAATAGTTAGTTTAGAGGTGAGAGAGTTCTGCAGTGTTATATAATCCCTCTACTAACATATGGTTGCGAGTCGTGGACAATAAACAAACTTGAAAGTGGTAAATTAGAGGCAACAGAGATGTGGTTCTACAGAAGAATGCTGAGAATATGATGGACTGCCAGAAAATCTAATGTTGAGGTGTTGAAAGAGTCAAATGCGAAACGGACCTTAATCAACAATATAAGAAAAATGCAATCTTTTTTTTTTTTTGGCCACTTCATGGGATAGGCAGGTTTGAAGAACATAGTCACAACAGGCAAAATTGAAGGCAACAGAGGCATAAGACGAATACGTGAGAAAATATTAGACAGTTTGACAACCTGGCACGACAGGGAATCAACAACGACTTTGATATATAATACTGTGGACAGAGAGCTGTGGAGAGTCATGACCGCATACGCCAGCCAGCATGGCACCTGATGGTGATGAATAGTTAATGACTACATCAAAATGGTAAATCCATGAACAGGAGAAACTAGGAAAATGATAACGAAGTTGTGCTAATCACTAGTAAAACATTAAGCTACATGTAATGTAATCATCATCATCATAAGCCCATAACTCGTGAGGGTCATAGGGATCTCACATTTGATGCATTAACACACAGTCATCCATAATTTTCCACCTGCAGCGATAAAGATTAGTGAAGAAAAATCATATCTTAATCCCTTAATGATGTGTGTCAATAATTTACTTTGTCCTCCTCTGCCTCCCACCCCCCCCCCCAGTCCCCCACCGACTGTTTCCTGTAGTATCGTTTTTTACAAGGAGTCCTGTCTGTGGTAATAAATGTCCAAACCGTGCAAGTTTTCGTCTATTCACTATTAAAAGTAATTGTTCTTGTAGTTCTGTATACATCTTTATTTTTTTTTTTTTACGTATATATTCGTCTTCATCATCATCATCAAGTGCCGTCTCCGCAACGAAGGTTGGCTGCAACGTATCTCCAACATCTCCTGTCTCGTGTCTTGGTGGTGCACTCTGCTAGACTGTAACCTGTCCATCGTGTAATGTTACTCTCCGACTTGTATCTCTGCCTACCTCTTGCTCGCTTCCCTTTGACTTTACCCTCAAGTAAGGTCTTCAATAGGGTGTCATGTCTTTTAATGTGTCCAAAGTATTTTATTTGCCTGATCTTTATTTCTCGTAGTAGTTCTTTCTTCATATTAAGTGTCTTTATCACCTCTTTATTTGTTTTCTTCTCTTTCCATGATGTTCTCCCTATTCTTCTATATACCCACATCTCAAAGGCATCAATTTTGTCTTCTAATTGTTTATTTAGTGTCCATGTTTCTGAGCCATACATTAATATGGAATAGATGTAGCATTTTATAATTCTCATTTTTAACGTGTTTGTAATTTGTTTAGATATTAATAATTTCTTCATGTCATTGAAGGTACTTTTAGCCATTCCTATTCTCCTTTTAACTTCTGTTTCACATCTGCCATCATTTGTGGCTATGTGTCCAAGATATTGATACTGTTTTACTTGTTGTAGTTTTTCTCCCTGTATGTTTATGTTTACCTCCTGTTCTTCTGTGTCTTTGCTGATTATCATGGTTTTTGTTTTTTTAATGTTTATATCCAGTCCATATTCATTACTTGATTTATTGACTTGATCTATTAGTCTTATGTTCTCTATTATAAGAGATGCGCATAATGTGTCTGTAAGATTTATATTTGAAGGTCTCCAGTCGTCTCTTCATGTCCACGTTGAGTGTCCACCTCTCGCAACCATACAACACAATAAACAACACTAATACGTTATAACGTTTGATATTTTACTCTAACATCGACGTTGCTTTTCAAAATTAAACGTTGCCCTGACATAGCAGCTAAAGTCATCTCAAGGCTTATCTTTAATTCATGGAATATAATGGATGTCTGATACGCGCGGATATCCTTAAGGGAATCTGTTCGTTTCAGCTTAAATCAGTGTTTCTCAACCTGTGTTGAGACATGCCCTCTACACCATAACTTGAAGATTTTGTGATCACTTCCATCTAACATAGTAATCAGCTCTTCTAACAGTTTGTAACATAACTATCTGTCTATCTGCTTATATGTATATCTGCCAGTATATGTATGTCTTTCTACTCATATACATTTAATAATTCAGTCGATTTATGTATCTATTTATCTGTGTATATATACCCGTGTGTATGTGTGTATGTGAGTGCGCGGGTGTGTGAGTATATATATATATCATAGATGATGTATAACGAAATGTGTGAGCATGTACAGCAGAAGTGCACTATATATATATATAAAGCGATCATCATACCATTATCATGCTACCAATGTCAAACGTTGACACTAACAGCAGAGTCCAAAAGATAACTTATTACAACAGAAATGACTTGTTTGCCTGGAATCCTCGGAGTAGAAAAAAGAGACAGAACAGAAACAAAAACATCAGAATGACTAACAAACATAATGCCAATTCTGGATTACATCATTCGGCATCAGATTAATTAAGTGGTTTTTGTATGCTTCCAAACGACTATCAGATAGTGTCCCTCAAAAAACATTACTATACAGACACGACGAATACAAAGCCAGGTGCAGACATTGCAAACGAAACATTACAGAAATAAAAGTCAAAAACAAACATATATGAAACACACATAAAAACAATCTACAGGAAACGTTCTGCCCATGATATTGCAATGCATCTATTTATCTATCCATCCATCCGTCCACCCATCCATATATCTATATATCTATACTATGTGCAGTTTGTAAACTTGTTCCTGTGGTTTCTTTGATTTCTGTGATCCATCTTTTACATGGTCTTCCTCTGGGTTTATAGCCGTGATGTCTATTCGTCATAGCCATCTGTGGCATGCTGTCTGTTGGAAGTCTGGAAATGTGTGAAAACCACTTGATCTGTTGTATTTTGATGTGTTCCAATACTGGTATTGTTTTGGTTATCTGTCTGATGTTCTCGTTTCTAATTATATCTCTTAATGACACTCCGAGTATTCTTCGTAGAGCTGACATTCGTGATGTAACTATTTTTTTTTGTCTCGTGCTGTCGTTGTTCAGGTTTGGTACTGGTAGCACATGGATACAATAATAATAGTCTTGTATAATGCAACTTTAATGTCTATGCTTAAATTATTGTTCTTAAAAATACGTGCCATTTGTCCTAGGATCTGGTATGTTTAGTTGCATCTATTTTGTATCTCTTTACTGTTTGTCCCTTACTCGATATAATGTTTCCTAAGTAAGTGAACTCTTCCTGTTTAAGGTGTTGATTATACGATGGAGGTACTGATATTTCTTTCTTTTTCTTTCTTTCTTTGTTATTGCCATTATTTCGGTCTTTTTAAATATTAATCTCCATGGTGAATTTTTGACATGTTGTGTGGGGTCTATTCATATGTTCATGCAATTTGTCTTCTGATACCCCTATTAGTACTTGGTCGTCTGCAAAGAGTATAAAGGGGTATAAAGCTAAAAAAAGGGAAGAAAAGAAGTATAACGAACTCCTTCATTAACAAAGACTGACCGGTGGACAGAAAAAATGTTCAAGAACTCTCAACAAGTCTCTAAAAATCCTCAACATCACGTCTGAAACCATGGGAATCCGTCGTTATAGTGACATAGCAACTCCAGGAAAGGTGCCACACATAACCGAGAAGCATAATATTGCATAAGACATATAGAAAAATTATCTGCTGGGAAGGACAGAATGCCAAATGCATAGATGTCTAACCGACTATGGGTGTCCCAAATATGCAGACGACTCTGTCTGATTTGAACTTTTCATTCATCCCAACACTTACCAGAGAGATTCATCAAACTATTCTGAAACGTTTGTCATCATCGCCATCGATAGGTCATCGAAATAATTCCAATCAGAATTTTGAACTGAGCATTTGTAAGACCGACCTGAGAACAGAAACAATTCTAATCAGAAATATGAACTGAGCATGTGCACGAATCTCTAAATATAAGGATATGTTTGACTGGATATAGCCAATTTCACTGTAAGAATTGGCTATAAATCATTTCCAGAATATACTTTTCTGTACAATAAATTATCGTATACATCTTTGAGGAAAAATATTATTCTTCTTCTTCAGCGTTCATTCTCAACCTCCCGCTGGATCTCCCTTGTAGCAGGACCAGTGTCCTACTAGATTTCCAGCCGGATGTAGTCCAGAGAATGGAAATGCGTTGTGTCGCCGTTTTATTTGCGCCAATGACCCAACACATCCGTCTTCTGCGGTAAAGAATATTCAAACTCATTAAGTTTGTCCTAAAGCATATCTGGCTGAAAATACAATCCTTCAAACCAATCATTCTCGTTGGCTGATTTGTGATTTTCATTGTCTGTCGACGAAAAATATGTGGAAAGTGAACGACGAAATGGTTAGATCAGCCAACAAGAGTGACCACTATAAATGCCAGTGAATCTCTAGTCAGCTGTGTCTAGAAACTATTTTCACCCAGTATAGCTAGAAAATGTAATTACTGAAAAAGGAGTTCTCAATAATGTTTGTGTATAGCCCTACAAACAACACTAGTTGTGCGTGACAAATAATTATCATGTTCTTGTATCAAGAGATAAATGGCTGGATTCTCTGTCGGTTATAGCAATAATCATGAGATCTGCTTTCCGTGTACACAATCTGGTAGTGGGTAATACAACTAAATTTTGACTAAATATTTTCTCAGGGATGCCATATGTGTACATGGTATATTTTTGAGATAATTTTAACAGATTTGGCTTTTTAAAATGTGATTGGCGTCAGAATTTGGCTAGATTTTGTTATAACTGGTTATATTTGGTTTCACAAAAGCAACATTTAACTCGGCATTTAAATGACGACACTGCATTTTCCTGCAGACAAGAGCATTTTTTTTAAAATTAGATATATCTATTCGTTAAACTCTTTGTTGTCTTTCAGCGTCAGTGGTAGAAGAGTTTTCTGGAGATGGCCCTGTTGTGTGCTGAATATATTGTGAAGTATGTCGCCTCTTTTATTTCGGTGGTCCATCGTTTTCGTGGTCGGCCTCTAGGTCTGCCTTCACTGTATCTGTGTAACGTAGCTTGCTGGGGTATGCTGTCTGATGGTAGTCTGCTGATGTGTGCAAACCATTGTATCTGTTGTCTCTTAATATATTCCAAGATTGGAGTGGTACCGGTTCTTTGTCTAATGTCCTCATTTCTCACTCTTGTCTCTTAGCGATAATCCTAGAATTCTGCGCAAGCATGCTGTTTCAACTGTCACAGGTTTACGTTTGTCTTGTGCTGTCGCTGTCCATGTTTGACTTTGGTAACACAGCGTTGGTATAATAATTGTTTTGAATAGTGTTGGGGATCTCCCTGGGGTAGCTATTAGCCTTGTGTTCAAGAGGTCACGGGTTCGAATCCGGTTCGTGTCCGGTTCGTGTCGTCTTGTTTATAAGGTGGATTGTTTTCGGAGATCCCTGTGGATTATCACTTGAAACTATGGAGTTACGTGTTATATGAGTGGTACTCTCGGCAAGCGGCGTGCCGCTTCGTTGAGAGCGACGAGTATATATGGCAAACCGAGTACAGTGAAGTCAATATTCTACGGCTTTTAAACCCTTTTAAAACCGTTTTTAAACCCCTTTTTAAACCCTTTTTGAAACCCTTTTTTAAACACATTTGAATAGTGTTATTTTGGTGTTTAAATCTACATTTTTCTTTCTGATGATTAGTGTCATTTGCCCTAGTGCTTGATATGCTTTACTACATCTATTGTGTATTTCTATGCTGCTCTGTTGTTATATTGCTTCCTAGGTATGTAAATTCTGCCACTTGATTAAGTCTGTTGCCTCCAATCTCTCTCTCTCTCTCTCTCTCTCTCTATATATATATATATATATATATGATATATATATATATATATATATATGCGTGTGTGTATAGGTGTTTCTTTATGTTCTTCTTATCTTCATTACTTCGTCTTCTCTATATTTATCTTCATGTTAAAGGTGTGGCATGTTTGGTGCAGTCTGTCTATTTGTCTTTGTAGTTGCTCTTCTCATGATTCTACTAGTGCTTGGTCTTCTGTAAATAGCAATTCGTTTAAGTTATCCTTCAAATTGTTTTCTTTGGTTGTCTTTACTACTTTGCAAATGTGATATATGTATGTTATGAACAAATAGGGGGGATAGTACACATTCCTGTCTCATTACCGAGTGAATTTGGAAATTATCCGATTTACCTCTGCTCGTTCTTACTGCGTATTGACTATTGACGTATATGCTGTGACATAGATGTATCAAGTGTTGGGGACTCCGTATGTCTGTAGTGTTATCCATAGTTATGCTCTATCCACTCTGTCAAAAACTTTCTTTTGATCCACGATAGCCAGATATAAGTCTTTTGATTATGTTCTGTTGCTCTTTCTGTAAGTTGTTTGAGGGCGAAGATTGCGTCTGTACAGCTTTTATTTTTCCGAGAGCCTAATTGTGTGTTGTTGAGCTGTGGTTCTATATGTGCGTGCATCCTTCTCTCCAGTATCTTGCTAAAGAGTTTTCCTTTGTGACTTATGATTTATATGCATCTATACCTTGTGCAATCCCTGTTACTGCCGTTTTTCTTCCAGATGGCAACAATCACCGCTGTATTCCACATATGTGGTGTCTTTTGTGTCTTCCATAGTACATTGAACAGTCTGTATAGCCACTTTATACATGCCGCTGTTAGCATTTTTATTAGTTCAATAGGTATGAAGTCTATTCCTGGTGCTTTGTTATTTGGTGCATGTTTAACTGCGTCTTAAATTTCGAATTTCAGGATGTATGGTACTAGCTCTTCTGTTTTTTATTGTTTTAATCGGGTCTTCTTCCTTTAACTTTAATAATTGATTGAAGTTGATTTTATTAGATAATCCAGTAAATTATCACTTTCAAAAATAGAGCAAATACGTTAAAATTGTAAAACACGATCTAGAAGAAGAATCGAAACGTCGTTCCCATCTCCACCTATATTTCTTTCTCAATAGAAACGTTATAATTTTATGAATTATATGGTTATGTTTTATGGGGGAAAATGTATGTGGTATATTAAGTAATAGCGAAGCGTTGCTTTATAAGACGTTATTGCCATGAGAAATATTTTTCACACGACATCTACCTCGATAATTATAAATACTGCATACTGTGTCATTGTGCACAACTAATATAAGAAAAATATAGTAGTTAATTAAAGGGAGAAAATACGGCTACAATTAACAGAGGCCTATGAAAGTGTGATTTTGGAAGCTTCCGTTGGTATAGCCGTATTATTTGTCAATTATACAGCCCTGTTCAGTCATTGGGAATCATCCTTTTAAGGTGACGCATTTGACTATTCCCGTTTTTTTTTAAACTGTTCACTTTGTGTTGACAGCCAATGAAAATCACGGGTAGATTCAAATGTGTCACTTTAGAATGATGATTCATAATTTAGACCAAATATCTTTTATTGCAGATGGTCGATGTATAACTGCATACAAATTGATATCAAATGGACAGAAATACCATCTTTTTTTTTTAAATATGGTCTTTTTCATGATACTATATTTATAACTGTTATATATGTAAACTTTTGATTTATGAAGTGCATCTTTTCATTGGTAGCACTATATTATCGGCTTATGAATTTGTTACATGTTTTATTTTAGCAAATATCATAACACAAATGCAAAAGTGTATATGATGGCAAGTGTGTATATGATAAACACTAAAATTAGCCCTTTTATTGCCGTGAACAGAATAGACAAAAACTAAAATTAAAGAACAGCATGCAACTTGCCAATCATGTAGTAAAATTCGACAGTAATGAAGTATTGCGTTTGGGATTGATTTTTCCATTCCATGGAAAAACCAATCCCACGGAGGTTTGAAGTCACCGAGACGTCAAGCTGGTGAGTGTGCCATTAAAAATGACGTAGGTACCCATCAGAGTTCTCAACGGTTGTATAACACATTCCATTCCCAGAACTGCTTTCTGCTACTCTGCAAGTAATCTGAGAATAAACACAGAATAGAGAATATGCATGAATAAACAACATCTAATTGAGTACTAAAAAAATAGTACATTATGAAGATATCTTTGAAAAATGTATTTAATGGTTACAATGCGCATTCTGCACATTAATAATCCATTACATGCAGTAAGCTGGAAATTAATGCACGCATGTCATTCGAGTAAGAATAATAGCGTTCATTTTTGTTTGGCTTATTTCGAGTTTTGTTTTCTTCTAGTACTATTTGGCTTTAAATTACAATTTTTATTTGGCAACCCTGATATTGCTAGTTGCAAGTTAGTTTCGAGTTTTAAAAAAATATAATGGTAACCAACTTGTGGAAAGATAATGCAAACAAACATAAAAGAAATTAGTATGAACAAAATGACATTTAACTCTAGTTAAAGTGGGAAGTATTACAGAGATGTAAGCCGGAGAGCGTAATTAGATAACATATACGACTGTAGTTATAAGCTAGAAATAATAGCAGAAGATAACAAGGAAGTAGCTGATACAACAAAACGAAGTCATATGTAAGGTAGTTTATGATGAAAGAAAACGTGCAGTGTTTAGATTTATTATCGGTACGTTGAAATATTAGTCCAAGAAACAGAAATTACCAATGCATTTTTGAAGATTTCTTACTTTTATGTTAGAGTTAGCTCAGCAACTTCTCTTCTCTTCGTTCGTTCTCAAACTCCTGCAGATTAGCAGTGTCATTGTGCCATGGTTTACAGTTTAGTTGTGACATCCGCGCCTTTCGTCTTCTCATATCAAACTATATAGTGGTTTCTTGGTCACTTTGGCCCTATATGGGATGTGACAGCCACCACCACATTGAACCTCCTTAGTCGCCTCTTTTATGACATGCATAGAAGATAACACCGTTTCTATTCTTTTCCCCCCTTTCGGGCCCTGTCAACACATGGGCGATCTCATCTACTATAAGGTGGAATTTTTTTAAGAAGTTTTAGAAATTTTTTTTAGAAGTAGTAAGAAACGTTTTTTAGAAGTTTTAGAAGTTTTAGAAATTCTTTTTAGATGTTTTTTTAAGAAACATTTTATCATAATTCTCGTCTATTTGTCATGTAATATGTTATCATGGTGTTACCCATAATTCTCATATATTTCTCGTGTAAGATGTCTTCATGATGTACCCATAATTATCCTCTATTTCTCGTGTAAGATGTCTTCATGATGTACCCATAATTATCCTCTATTTCTCGTGTAAGATGTCTTCATGGTGTGCATATCAAATATGTATGCATGTTTTACATTAAGAAATACACTGGGTATTTATGTTTTGTATGATCCCCACCACAGACATTTGAGCATGCGGGTCATTCAAAAGAAATGGCAGACTACTGCACGTATTTATATTGCCCAGAAAATCACTACAGCCTAAATGTCCTCGGTTGATGACTATGTCCTGAATATAATACGCTACCAATGTTTTATCAATAAGTAAAAGAGTTTATATTGTGTGTTACATTAAGTGAACAAGTAGATATTTGTGTGATCTATTAAATAGAAAAGTAGATATTGGTATGCTATATAAAGTGAACGCTCTGATATGTGTGTGTTGTATTGAGTGAAAGATTTGATATTTGTTTGTTGTACTCTGCAAAGAAGATGCGTATATCTCTGTTACATTTATGCGAGGTGTAATATATTTGTTGTATTAAGAAATTGATACATATATTTTTGTCGATTTTTAAGTCTCTGTTTTGATCTATTATTGTTTTAGTTAATTCTTTAATTAGTTAGTTAACTAGCGTGTTAGCATATTAGCTTGTTAACTTGCTAACATAGCATCTTAGCTTGTTAGCTTGCTAACGTAGCATCTTAGCTTGTTAACTTGCTAACATAGCATCTTAGCTTGTTAACTTGCTAACATAGCATCTTAGCTTGTTAACTTGCTAACATAACATCTTAGCTTGTTAACGTGTTGACTTGTTAACATGTTAACATATTAGCTTGTTAGCTGTCGTCCTTGTGACAACCGGTGCCTGGACTTCTAGTTCAGGGTCACAGAATATGACCGCTTTCAACTTTCCAGACATGTCGTAGAAAGCAACTAAGGCGAATTGTAGATGGTCTGCCAAACCAAAGTTCTGTGATAAAAGCACTTTAATTACATGTCCTTCCTTGATGTCTTACTTGTATCTCCTGTCAAATGGTCACATGGATGCCAGAGAGATGCAGGCCAGCAAACATTGGAACTTTATAGTTTTTTTATTGTGGCGAATTAATACTTGGCGGAGAATGACAGATGTGTTATCATTGCCGTTGGGTCAACAGATCTGGCAAGAAAATGATGAACTATAGATGGTCCAGACGTTTATGCTGCACTTTTGACAGGACGTGATGATCCTGAGATACTGATCCAATTGAATGTTTCCTTCAGGAAATAATCATGTATACATGAACCTCCTCCTCCCCACCTCAAATACAACCATGACATTGAGACAGCAAACTTTATGCCTTTGGGCGTCACCTCATTTAACGCGGTTGCTCAATTTAGGAGGACCTTTAGATTTCTCAGAAAGGCTTTGGGCTGTTAAGGGCCACTTAGACCAGGACATTTGATTGGAAAGGTACACAGAAGGTTCTGCATCTTGAGTGAGTCTATGAGTATGATTAGGAAAGTACAAGTGGGTTTCGTTCGCGAACATTGGATTGAGACCTTGAGAATAACAAGTTTGAAAGTAGCTACATTTATTTTCGTGCCGGTACATGTGGGTGTTCGAGGCGGTGAAAGAGCAGATCAATTGGTGTCATGCGCGATTGTGACACAGGGAGATGGGACAATGGATCGAGCTGACGTTTTGAACTCCATAAGATATATAACACGTGAGAGTAAGTCTAGTTTGGATGATGATTCTTTTTTAATGCCCTGGATTAAAGATCAGGGTTTGAAATGCGGTGTTGCTAAATGTAAACATTTTGGAGCGCACAGAAGAATGAAGGTTAACCAGCAGAGAATTGGTATAGTCAGCGGAAGTGTAATGGCGGATACACTCATGGAGAGATCGGAGCAAAAATGGACGTGTCCAGTTTTCAGTGATGATGATCCGACGACAAAACTAACTAACTACTTACAGCTAAAGGGATAGATTCATCACCATCGTTGAAATATTAACCTGTTAGTCACCGAATGATCACCAGTATTGCACTCCTGACATGTCCATAGATATGCGATCACCTCTTGAAAATATCCACCATTACACGATGACCGACAGTTCCAGTTTTCGGTTTCGTTTCGTTGACAACCATTCTTCTAAGCCCATAAAATCCCTAATTTTTTTCAGCGCAGCAGTTCAAGTCCTGTTCATTTATTCTGGATGATGGAAAGGACTCACCATCTTCATTAATTTCATTTGTCCATGCTATTTCTCATTAGGCGTTCAAAATTTCAGCCGATCCAGTCATACAGTCCTACACAGTAGCAATTCAAGCCAGACCATCTGTTGTCTCATTATCTTGAACACCCACATTTCCAGCCGTGAACTTAACGTGACTCATTTCAACTTCGACCTATATTGTTTGTTCTATTCAATGACAAGATTTATTAATTCCCCCCCTCTCTCTCTCTCTCGCTCGCTCTCTCTCTCTCTCGCCCTCTCTCTCTCTCTCTCTCTCACTCTATTCTGTCCTATGATAGTATTGAAATTTCTTTGTTGAATTGTGAGCAGAGAATTAAATATGTGTGTGCTATTCAGTGCGAGTAGTGAGATATTTTGCAAGCACTACAGTAGTGTAGTGGCACTACTTTCGCTTGCCGCACGAAAGGAACAAACTAACTACAGCAGTGCGCATATTAAATCACACAACTTAACACTTATATCTGCTTAATGACGGCCATATAGAAAAACAGGATTTTAAACACAAATGATTTCATTAAAAATTATGCACATTTAAACAAAATCCAGGAAACGTGTCTTCACAGCGTCCATTGCCATCAAAGCTCACAATGTAGCCATTAAAAGATTAATTGAATGTCTCTTCCACTAAATTGCAGGATTTAATCAACTTTTTAGTATATATTAAACTTATTAAATACTTTTTTCTCATTAACTGATCTGTTTCATCAACGGTTTCATTGATATTTTATTTTAATTTTGTTAATTTATTTTTTATTAATGTTACTTTATTGGTGTGATTTGAACTAAGATTTAGTGTTCTTGATTAATTTCGAAGCTACTTTTTTTTGTATTTTTCTTTATCGTTTTTGAAATATTAATTTATTTTGAAAATGAGGGAAAATGTTCTGTAAAGTTTTTGTCCGGTTCTGTGGCGAAGTGGTACAGAGCGCGTCTGTTACGGCAAAAGTACCGAGTTCGATCCTCACCACAGGCAATTGTGCATCCAGACCGTTCAGATAGCAATGGCAACCTACTGAACGTCTATTGCCTAGAAAATCACCACAGCCAACAAATGCTGGGTTGATAGCTACGTCCTGGATAGGATATGCTACCAATTATATAAAAGTTTTAAAGTCGTAGTGAATTGACCTTATTGTACTCGGGTTCCCCGTACGCACATAATTATTCTAAACAAACATGCATTCCTACCGAGAGTTTCACACAGCATGTAATTTCATAACTTCAAGGGATAATCCACGCAGCGATCTCCCAAAACAAAAAGTTCACTTTATAATCAAATCGTCACGAGCTGGATTGGTAAATACGACTTAACCACTTCGCCGAATAGATGTCCTGAATTTTTAAAGAAAGTATAATGTCATATGACAACGTCAAGTAGAATATCACACCATAACGTCAGTTAGCATATCACCCCATCGTCAGCTAGAATATACCACAACGTCAACTTGAATACAACCCGACAATGTCAACTTGAATACCACCCCACAACGTCAACTAGAATATCATTCCACAATTTCAGCTAGAATATCATTCCACAACGTCAGCTTGAATACCACCCCATAACGTCAACTTGAATACCACCCCACAACGTCAACTTGAATACCACCCCACAGCGATAACTAGAATATCATTCCACAATGTCAGCTAGAATATCATCACAACGTCAACTAGAATATCATCACATCGTCAACTAGAATAATATTCCACAATGTCAGCTAGAATATCATCACAACGTCAACTAGAATAATATTCCACAATGTCAGCTAGAATATCATCACAACGTCAACTAGAATATCATCAAAACGTCAACTAAAATGTGATTCCACAATGTCAGCTAGAATATCATCACAACGTCAACTAGAATATCATCCCACAACTTCAGCTAGAATATCATCCCACAGCGTCAACTAGAATGTTATCCCACAGCGTCAGTTAGAATAAAGTAATATAGTAAAATACTAAAAGTATTTATGACAGAATACGAAAATCCAATTTGTTGTTAACACAGATAAGTTATAATAGATATAGATAGATTAATCATCAATGGCATATCCTTTCCAGAACGTAGTCTTCCCTATGGATCTCATGAATTCTCTGCGTTCTTGAGCAAGTTGTTCCGCCTCTTTTAGTCACATGTGCAGGCAATAGATAGATTAGCATGACTATTTATATTGGATCAACAACGATATATTGTTTCATTTTCTTTGTTTGTATTTCCACTGGAGTTGGGAGCAACGTGTTCCTACTTCTTAACTGTAGTACGATATATTAGAAATGTGAAAGATTTATTATAATGTGTCATGTGACGTATTCCTTCCAGAACGTTGTCTTCCCAATGAACTCTCTGAACCTCTCTCTGTCTCGGGCGATGTGGCTTGCATTTTCTAGCGATGTATTCATATTATCTTTAATGTCGTCAGTCCATCGTCTTCTTGGTCTGCCCCTTCTCCTCTTCCCAGGTACTCTTCCCTCCATTATTTGTCTTTCTAAACAGTTATGTCTCTTTATATGACCAAACAGGCGTAGTTTTCTTTTTGTTATTGTGTTTAGTAACCAACACTCTGGAATATTCAGTGTGTTTATAATATCTGAGTTTCTGATTTTATCCTTCCATGATATTCTAAGTATCTTTCTGTAGCATTTCAGCTCGAAGGCGTTGATCTATTATTAGAATACCTAAACATAATTAACAATAGTCAAAACTTGATTGAATTAGCATAGTACACATTGAGGGGTAGTTCTTACAGCTGACGAGAATTGAACCAGGTCTGTTCTAGCAGCACCGAATCGTTTTGCAACACAAGTAAACAGGTTCTCCGTATTTGACCAACCACATCACACAAAAAAGATGTCGCTAGGTCAAGACTTTCAGTCTGTGTACTCAAGTCACTGAGAACAGACCAATCAGAACAAGGATTATTACAACATCAACAAACATCCCGTACAAGTATTAAAGTATCCTCAGGAACACAAACACAGAGCATGCATATTCGTACGGAACATATTGGTCTTGTTCAAGCTAATGCTGATATCACAGTCACGCTGTAAACCATACCACATCTCATTCCACTCTCTGGATTACATCCTGCTAATCTGCGGGAGTGTGAAAACGAACAAAGACGAATAATAAATGAGTAGAAATAGTTATAATGAACTAATGTAATCGTTGGTAGTTTGCCTCTCTTTAGGAGACGCGTGCTCCTTTCAACCAGCGGACAAAGTCCAATTAGGTTATATCAGGACACACTACCATAAAATATTAGAGGTAACAAAGACCTCGTGTAAATAATGTAATCGTTACTATTCCAATTCCTATTACTCTACTCGATACTGGTATACGTTCTGTGCTATGTCGATAATCAATTCATTGAGATAATAAAATAAAATAAAACACCAAATGTCTTGCTATTATAATGCGTGTCATTTTTTAGTTGTCATGGATGTGACTCTGCGGGGAGAATTGGATTGTTCTAATTCAGTTGCACTAAATACTGCTGTCTTCGTCTATTGTCTTTCTATTTTGTAGTCTCCCTTTTCACTGAAAATTAATATGTAAATACATACGGGAAGTATCGTAGTTGGAATAAAATAAGTGAAATAAAAGAGCGGTAAATAGAGTGTAATTTAATTTATAAAAACAGAAATAAGTCCAAAACAATTGGGCTTTGTAGAGGGCAGAGTTTGAACAATGATATATATATTTGAGAACACTAATAGAGAGGTCTATAGAGGTAAACATAGATCTGTATCTTTGTTTTATAGACTACACGAAAGCATTTGATAAAGTTAAATATAGCGAAGTTATACACATGCTAGAGAATTTGAACATCAACAATAATGATTTAAGAATCATCAAGAACATGTACTGGCAAGAAACAGCAGCAATAAGAATAGGAAATCAATTTGACCCTTTTCAGAAAATAAAACAAGACGTTAGACAGGGATGTGTGCTTTCAACAGACCTGTTCTCTTTATACAGTGAAAACAATAATGCGTGCAATAGTTGATATCCCAGGAATATCAGTGGGAGGAGATAACATTATTAATTTGAGATATGCGGATGACACTGTTCTGATTGCAAATAGTGAGGAAGACTTTCAAGATTTAATTAATGTAATAGTCACAGAAAGTAAAGAAAAAGGCATCTTCCTAGATATCAAGAAAACAGAAGTAATGTTTATTTCAGAGAAACAAAATACCACAGCTTGCAAGATCAAAGTGAAGGATATAGTATTAAAACAGGTCCACCGATTCAAATATATAGGTACAACAATTACATCAGATGGAAGACGTTCAACAGAAATAAGAAGCAGAATAGCGCAGGCCCAAACAGCATTCAGAAAAATTTAAAATATTGTGTAATATGACCGTGTCGTTAGAGGTGAGAAAGAGAGCTCTGCAGTGCTATATAACTCCTATACTAACCTATGGATGTGAGTCTTGGACAATAAACATACTGGAAAGTGGAAAATTAACCATACGAAAACATACGAAAATTAGAGGCAACAGAGATGTGGTTCTATAGAAGAATGCTGAAAATACCATGGACTGCCAGAAAAAACTAATGTGGAAGTGTTTAGTCACATGCGAAACGGACCTTTTTATATAAGAAGAAGACAATCTTAATTTTTGGTCACTTCATGAGACATGGAAGTTTGAAAAACATAGTCACAATAGGCAAGATTGAAGGCAGCACAGACAGGGGGCGACAACGTGAGAAAATATTAGACAGTTTGACAACCTGGCATGGCAGGGAAACAACAACGATCTTGATACATAATACTGTAGACAGAGATTTGTGGTGAGTCATGATCGCCTACGCCAGCCGGCATGACACCTGATGATGATGATGAATTAGGTCGAACATATTCTAATATATTAAACTTTCACATTTTAAGGCTGATTACCCTCTTCTTCTACTCCGTTTGTTCTCAAACTCGTTCGTTCTCAGAGAACGAAATGTGTTGTCATGGTTTGCAGTATACTGCAATATCTGCTAATTTCGGTCCCTCACTTCAGCATGGAATTTTAGGATAATTACTTCTATACTTAACAGCGTTGATAGCATTCACACTTAATATGTCTTAGTTTTCTCTTTCCTCATACATTGTGAGCCAGTATTAATATGTTACTGATCGTAGCTGCACACTTATTTTCAAAAGTGTGAACCATGGTCGATCTAAAGACTGGATGAGATTGATCGAGAAAGCTCGCAATCAGAAACATAATAGACATACGCAGAGACTGATAAATCAGCATTGAACTGGAGTCATCAGACGCTATACTCTGACGGGTATTGCGTGAAACGGGGTAATGAAGTTTTGCTAATAACATGAAACACACATAGGCGCACACACAAATCGACGTATCGACCAAAAGGCTTTTATTAATGATAACGTACATGTATACATAATAGGCGACAAGTAATGAGGACACAGCTTACGTTCACATGTCTAACGAAATGGCCGGAAGAATAGAAATTAGGTCAGAGGTGACAAAAACAGGAAATGTACGGCAATAGGAAATATACAAAAACAAATCACAATACTTGTGAGAACGAAACAGAAATGATGGAACAACACGGGATCATATGTATGTGAGGCGCTCATTAATTCCCAAAAGGTTTCATACTCTGATAGGGATTTATTGAGATGGGTATCGGAGAGCCCATGGACTTTTTTTTGTGTGCGTTGTTTATAACAACTACTGAGTCTGTGACCTTAAACATACAGCATGTCCATCATATCACAAGGCCTCGGTTGTTAAACAAACAGCTTGACCATCATATCACAAGTCCTCGGTGGTTAAACAAACAGCTTGACCATCATATCACAAGGCCTCGGTGGTTAAACATACAGCTTGACCATCATATCACAAGGCCTCGGTGGTTAAACATACAGCATGCCCATCATATCACAAGGCCTCGGTTGTTAAACAAACAGCTTGACCATCATATCACAAGTCCTCGGTGGTTAAACAAACAGCTTGACCATCATATCACAAGGCCTCGGTGGTTAAACATACAGCTTGACCATCATATCACAAGGCCTCGGTGGTTAAACATACAGCATGCCCATCATATCACAAGGCCTCGGTGGTTAAACATACAGCATGCCCATCATATGACAAGGCCTCGGTGGTTAAACATACAGCTTGACCATCATATCACAAGGCCTCGGTGGTTAAACATACAGCTTGACCATCATATCACAAGGCCTCGGTTGTTAAACAAACAGCTTGACCATCATATCACAAGGCCTCGGTGGTTAAACATACAGCTTGACCATCATGTTACAAGGTTGCGTGGTCAGTCAATATTGCAGCTTTAACCTTTTGTGGACGATTTCTAGATGACAAGGAACACTTGATGTCACACTACATAAATTGATCAAACGATATGACCGAATAATGATGAACTAGTTGGCACTGACGTATATGCTGCAGACCTGGCAGGACTTTATGATTCTGAGATACTGCCCCAATGAAACTCCTCCCATTGGGGACTAAACATGCATCAATTAATCCTACCTCCGCCCCTGAACACGACCATGCCTTTAAGAGAGCACACCGTATGCGTTTGAGTGTCACCTCGATACACCTTGCATATGTCAGAAAGGTTACGGGCTGTTAAGAGCTACATGCTGACAGCTAAAGGGGTTATATCATCATCATTTATTTTGTATTGTGCCTGTTCTCACAATCGCTGATCAGATAGGAACTCATCACAATGACTGTGTGAATAGTGTCAATTGAGAGTACCTTTAGATACTGTGTTTTATCTATTCACTAAACCAGATGTTGCCTTTCAGCATCTGGGGTAGAAGAGTTTTATGAAGATGGCCCCTCGTGTGTGCTGAGTATAGTGTGAAATTTGTTGCCTCTTCTATTTATGTGGTTAGTCGTTTTCGTGGTCTGCCTTTAGGTCTGCCTTCACTGTATCTGTGTAGCATATTTTGCAAATAGCAATTAGTTAACCTTATCCTTCATATTGTTCTCTTCCGTTGTTTATGCTACTTTGCAGTTGTGATCTATGTATGTTATGAAAAATAGTGGGGATAGTATATATCCTTGTATCACTCCCGAATGAAATTGGAAATTATCGGATGTACCTGTGTTCGTTGTTACTGCTCATTGACTATTGCCGTATACGCTCTGACATAGGCTTATGAAACGATGTCGAAGCAGAAAGAAGAGCCAAGGATAGACCTAGAGTATGCTGGATCGACAACATCAAAGACATTACACGAACACCAAATAACATTATCTGAAGGTGCCAGAAAAACGAGAACAAGAACATTGTATCTCCCTCGGCACCCGTAAAGGGTAAAAGAGGAAGGAAAGAAGAAGATAGGCTTATCAGATTTTCGGGAACTTCATAAGTCTATGATCATGTTCGCGATTCTGACATCTCACTCATTACCATTTATATACGCATGTTTGGGCACACAAATAAAGATACTCTATTTGTACCTAGATTTCGCTAAAAATATCACCAAATCAATCATCAATAAACCCGTAACCCTTCAGGGTCGTAGGGGTACCACATTGGATGCCTCGGCACACAAAGTCCTCCAGCGAATTCTATCCTCAGCGATGCGGATTAGTATAAAAATATCTTGCCCTGTCCATTCCTTGATGTTGTTTATCCATGCCTTTATTTGCCCTCCTCTGCTTCTTCCACCCTCGACAGTTCCCTGCAGTATTGTTTTTAACAATGAATCGTGCCTGCATATATGTCCGAATCATGCTAGTTTTCGTCGTTGCACTATTGAAAGCAAGTTGTTCCTGAACACCTGCACACATCTCTACTTTATTTCTTACGTACACTTACGTCTTATTACGTCTTATGTTCCCTATAGGAAATTCGTAGAATTATTCTGTATCACCAAATGCTAGTGGACGACTCGCAAATAAACTATAAGGAGCATGTTCATGAATTCACTGATCATGAAGCCACAAAGACTACACCCATGAGATTATCCCGTTGTCATCAGCCATGGCAGTGCATCCTGTACAGATGTTACCTCCATCTTAAGGGGCTGTCAATAAATTACGTCAAAAAGTATAAAATTGGGGATGAGAGGGTCTCAAAATGTTTGATAGTTGTTGATAAGGACGATGGGATAGCTTTTGACAAAAGTGCGCCTCAGCAGTAATGTTTTTATACATGAGTTAAATTATTTTTAATGCATCAGTTAAATTGTTTTTATACATCAGTTAAATTGGTGGTATACATCAGTTAAATTGTTTTTATTTGACAATTAAACCTAATAATTATGTACAACAAATCAAGTTTTTCCGTACTCTTGTGATACATTTTTTGTTAAATATGGGGTGTTAAATTACACATGGTGTGGGACCCCCATGAATTTGTGACAGTTGTTGACAAGGGGAAGGAAGGGGTGAAATTGTAAACACAATTGTTGACGTCATTTATGAACACCCATAAGACTTCTAGAGGTCGTGATAAAGGCAACGCTGAATCCCATGTCAGTTTTAAAACAAGAGAATACAGGAAAACCCATGCTTATCGTTGATGACCAAAATAGAAAACAAGTAATATTTCATATGTACATGTGTGTATGCATATTTGACTTTTTATTTCAATTTCCTAATTTCCTAATTTCCCTTCAATGAGTCGATGTCACATTTCCGCACTTGTATGCATAGATAGCATAGATCACTATACCATATTATGAAACAATAGTGAATAGCATAGATCACTATACCATATTATGAAATGATAGTGAACAAATAAATCGTTCTCGTAGTCCCGCCTTCTTTTTAATAAGTAGGCAGATATTACATAATTGTTTTATCTTTGGAAAAAAAAAATGAAAAAAAAAACTACTAAATGTATAGTTGTATACTTAGGTGAACGGTCTCTACAAAACACACAGGTAGAATAGTGTTTCCTTGTCTTATTTCACGAGTGAACAATTTCATAATCGATCACCTTCTTCGCAGTCGTTTCCCGTGAGTTTCAATGATTGCGCAAACGTGTTGTTCTGTGCGCGCTGAATGCTCACCGCACTGTTTGCGTGATGCATATATCTAGGAGGAAGAATTAGGCAATCATCGGATATATTCAACACGAATTAAAAAAGAACGATTATTACCAAACATTACGTTAGTTTTCTATATGTATGTTTTTCATTCAGAACCTTTAGTGAGTTCTGGAACATTATCTTAAATAGAATTCCCCACTTGACAAGTTTTTCTTGTGCTAGTTTACGAGTTTCGTGCATTATTCGTTAAATTGTTGGGAGTTTTAGCATATATTTTTCCAATAATTGTTACTGTGTTCCAATCAATTGTTGAGTTGCACGTATACTTCCAAAGTGAGTTTATAAATACTGACGTTAGTTTCCAAAATGTGTGCTGCAGTCCGGTATGTCTTAGTGGTAAGTCATGTATATTTGTTCATTTTGAATACACGACAGTTTCATTACATATTATATTAGACACATTATTTTCTTTTAGTAAAACAGCCTACAAAAATTAAATCATTTTTATTATGATTGGATATAGTTACAACTTACTTTCAATCTTCATCTACCTGTGTGTTGTTACTTATGTCGTTTCAATTTAATGATTACCTGCTATGTAATGGTTAATTTAATGATTACCTGTTACGTACTTTGTAATTATATAGGTAATAATTACATGGTATGGCTTCGTATTGGCGAGATTACTTTCTGGTATATTTTGTTATACATTACACACACACACACAATCAATACAGCCAGTTAATGCGGGGTTCATGGCTGCCTACTGAATATGATACGCTACCAAATTGTGTTACTTTGTTATTGATTGTCTTACATTCTGTTTGTTATTCATGGTGTTAATTTATGTTTGTTATTCATGGTGTCAAGTTATGTTTGTTATTCATGGTGTTAATTTATGTTTGTTATTCATGGTGTTAATTTATGTTTGTTATTCATGGTGTCAATTTATGTTTTTTATTCATCCTGTTAATTTATGTTTGTTATTCATGGTGTTAATTTATGTTTGTTAGTCATGGTGTTAATTTATGTTTGTTATTCATGGTGTTAATTTATGTTTGTTATTCATGGTGTTAATTTATGTTTGTTAGTCATGGTGTTAATTTATGTTTGTTATTCATGGTGTTAATTTATGTTTCTTATTCATGGTGTTAATTTATGTTTGTTAGTCATGGTGTTAATTTATGTTTGCTATTCATGGTGTTAATTTATGTTTGTTAGCCATGGTGTTAATTTATTTTTGTTATTCATGGTGTTTATTATGTTATTCTTTGTGTTACTTTATAGTTGTTATACATTGTGTTACTCTATCTTTATTATTAATTCTGTTACTTTATGTTTGTTATTCATTATATAACTTTATGTTTGTTATTCAGAACATAATAAGGAAATCAGGACATAACATTTCGTACTTGGGAGCAAGCCGTCCCCTCCCCCGCATTTAATTAATAGTCCCCCCAACCAGAAAAAAAGACATCAAATTCTCACGAACATGAAAGAATTGCCCACTACAAGAAGAAAACAATTACTTTTTACAGGTAAAGTTCATCCTTATTCTAAGACGTAGCAACCTCCGACCTGGAGTTGTGTATTCTACACGTAACTACAAGGTTATGTTATATAGTCACAGATTATCTACTTGGTATGGTATTTGTATCCCAGGTGTATCTACCCTGTATGTGCATTGTATCCCAGGTGTATCAACCCTGTATGTGCATTGTATCCCAGGTGTATCTACCCTATATGTGCATTGTATCCCAGGTGTATCTACCCTATATGTGCATTGTATCCCAGGTGTATCTACCCTGTATGTGCATTGTATCCCAGGTGTATATATCATGTATATGCATTGTATCCCAGGTGTATCTACCCTATATGTGCATTGTATCCCAGGTGTATATATCATGTATGTGCATTGTATTCTAGCGGTATATGGTGCTTTCTATTCCAGCTATATCTACCTGGTATGTGCTTTGTGTTAGAGGATCTCCGTGGAGTAGATGTTAAGCCATGTGCTATGCGTCTACTTTGTTGTCCGTTCGAATTCTGCCCTTGATGTTTTGCTTACAGATGCATTTTTCGGAGCTAGCTGGAAAGAGTTGCCCGTACAAGCATATAACCAAATGAGATCAGGGAACAAAGACAGAGGAAGACCACGGAAAATATTGATAGAAAACGTCAGGGAAATCCTGTACAGACACGATCATAGCACAGCCGAGGCCACACATCTGACTTTAGAACGCATGCTCGAGCTCCAATCACCCCTACGCTTAACGGCAAGAGTGGATCACAAACCACCTGGGGAAAGACAATAGACAACAGTTGGAAATTATCGCTTGAGTTTACAACCAAAAAAAATATTGGTAGCATATAATTTTCATAATGTAGCCATCAACCTATCATACGAACTCGGTGCCCTGGTCGTAACAGACGCGCCCTGTACCACGCCACCACAGAGTCGAACAGTTTACTTAGATTCTCTGATCGCTACTCTCCGAAGGCGTCATGTAGATTTTTTAAACGGGAAAACACTCCTGGAAAATCCCAAGTACAAAAAAGACAATCATCCACGCCTTATAATTATAATTTATGATTTATAGCAATACTACCTGTTATATGCTTCACAATCAAGTGGTTAGCACTAGCTACTCGGCTATACCGAGAGCATTATCATCATCACACATTAACCATTCAGCATCGTGCGGTGCATATTTGTAAATATCAATACAATAATCCGGCTATAACGCTCTTTTCTCAACTCCATATTCCAATGTGAGAAATCTGAATCATGCCGAGTAGTTAACGTTATCAATTCATAATATCCTTTGTCACTCTCTTCATATTTCACCCCTTTTACAGAATTTCCCCCAAAATGTAGTCTTGTAGAGGAAAACGTGCCAAATCGTGTGCCCAGACCACATGATTGTGTAACGCTTCACCATTGTCAGAAGATGCTCCTGTTGAACTGCACGAGTATTTATTTTGTTTCTTGCCTATAAATTGTGTTATATTATGTATAAATACATTACAAATCGCTTTTATCACATTTATTTTCAAAAGCCAGTATTCGTCTCTTCGTGTCCGCTATACTTGCCCAACTCTCAAAACGGTGCAAAATAATAGATACTATTAAACACATATATAGGGACCAAACCCGAAATAAAGGAATGACGAAAACGGATGTGCTGGACCTCGGAAGTCCAGGTCACAAAGTGGCCAACCGGGGTGCAAATAATCACAGTTCTACTGTGGAAATTGCAGCACATTGTACTTCACGCTCCCCGGCAGAAATCACACGATAATTTCGTTGTGGTTACTTGAGAGCGAACGCTGAAGAAGAAGAAGAAGAAACATATATATAAGCTGATCTTCACTGCTTTACTTATTCTGAGTTTCCATATGGTACCAGATTTGGTTACAGATTAAAGAAACACAGTTACCATCGCAGAGATCTAGCAGCTTCCCATAAATAACATCGCTGTTGAGACTTAAAAACTTCCACACACACTCACACACAAATAAACACCACTTGCAGTCTACTAAAAAAAAGATTAATTTGTTCTTCGATTACTTTATTTACCTATGCTCTGGCAGTCTAGAAGAAATTAACCGATAATTCGTATCTTGAAATAATTGATCTAGGAAGTGGTTAATATTGATGATTGATAGTTTACCTGACATCTTAAGTGATAGAGTACAATGTGTATCCCCCGTGCAAGATCATTTGTAGTCAATGGAAAATAACATTTGACATCTGTGCTTGAATTTTTAACCACATAATCTCTAGTGGCATTTGATTTTACGTTGATATTTTTACATTATATTTTACGTTAATATTTTACAGACCATGTATAAAATAAAAAGTGGCTAATGGGGCTTTGAGGGTGGATTTGGCGGTACATTCAATAGAAAGTTAAAGTGATCCAGAAGCCATGCCGAAGTCTGATGTTTCATGCTGAAATGAGCATAAATTGCAGCTAATCTGTAAGCCATGACACAACGCATTCTGTTCTCTTGAATACATCCTCTTAATCTTCAGGATTGTGAGAACGAACACAGAAGAGGAAGAAGTTTAAATAGTTTTCTTGTTCACATTATTGAGATCTTTTGTGGAGTACGGTGTTATAGATGTACTTGTTGTTAACTGCCGTCCTATCTAGGGTTGATGTGATAAGCATTACGCCCGTAGTCTTTACTTACTCAGGAGGTCTAGCACCTCCGACTCGGAAGCTAGTGTATTATCCACTACCATGGATTTTGTGGGCATTAATAATTTTTAATTTTTAATTTTACTAACAGTGTATATGTTTTTCCTGCCGTTCTCTCTAACCGTCCTTCTTTAGCTATTCTTCTCTAGTCGTCCTTCTCTTGCCGTGCTTCTCTAGCCGACCTTCTCTAACCGTCCTTCTCTTGCTGTACCTCTCAATCCGGCCTTCAATAGCAGTGCTTTTCCAGCCTTCCTATTTACCTGTCCTACTTTAGCCATCCCTCTCTAGACGCATTAATCTTTCCGTCCTTCTCATTGTCGTTCTCTATCCGTTCTTCAGTAGCCGTCCTTCTCTAGTCACGGGATAAAGGGTCGAACTAAACTGTATAACTTTTTGTGTTTTCATATCAACGAAGACAAATATCTCCTGAAATTGTACCATGTTCTAAATAAGGAACTAAATTGTGAATCACTGTTACATAAAACATTGCTTATAAACTATTATTAGCAGTCGAAGTTGGATGTATCGGGCAATTGACGCGAATATGAATGCAAAACAAAGCATTTCCATGCTGATTCTTGATTAGAAACAAGCGTAACATCACTGGGGGCATTCCCATATATGATCTGCTTGCCGTTCTGTCAGCCATCTAAAAGTGTATACGTTCAGTGTCCTAGTCAGCTACTGATTACGCGTTCTTCTGATCTTTCCGGAGGGATAGCACTTTTTCCCATTGCCTCTAGTGTCTCTCATTTCTACAATTCTCTGAATATGTACATTGTCAAGTTGGACTTCATCCTCGTCTTCTTGTAGGGTATCCATGACTGCTCTAATCAATTCAATCATGTCTCTGCTTATCTCGGTGCCGTTCACTAAAGCTTTACCAGCCAACACATGTAATGCTCTGCGCATTGTTGAGAAGAGTGACCCATTTAGTTCTGATCATACACTTTTCTATCTTGCGCAGCATACTTTGAGTCCAATAGAATCACTGAGTCTGTTGGTGGTTGCGTCGCCAGCCAAGTGAGAGCTGCCGTCACCGCTTCTATTACCATTCTCATACTCGATGTTGTAGTGGGTACAAAGCTGACTTCTCAGCTAATTTCGTGCCATTTTTGTAGGCCACGAAGCCCCAACCACACCTGTTTGTTTCTTGCGTTACTGAGCCGTCTGTGTAAATTATTGTATCGTGTGACTTCGAGTGGTGCTGCAGCATGAGTTCTTGGATCATTCCCTCTGTTCTGTTGGCAGCCCAGTCGCGGCACTCTCTTCCCATCTGTATCACAAATGTTGTCAATAACTTTCTCTCTTTGCCAAATGTCACCCATTCACAGTCTCTTCTCACCTCCTCCAGCTCACAAACTCGGTTAGACTGTATCGACGGTTAGAGTGGGATATCTACTGCCTCTGCCATCCAGGACCATCCATGCTGAGATTCATCCTAGTGGAAATCTATTAGGACCATTGTCCTGTTCGAAGAGTGATCTATCAGTGGGAGTTTGAGAACGAAACATAAAATAAACTGTTAGATTGTTAGTCACCACGGTGCATATATGATTTAATATAATTTCCCTCCATGCGACATGATTTTCACTTCCCTTGAACTACGACCACATTAACAAAAGTTGCAAAGGTGTGACAGGTTGTAATACTGCCTTCCCTTCCGTCACGGAAAATGGTTTTTATATTAATGCATGTCATATAAAGTATAATCAATGTCTCTATATTGCTTCTGTATATTGTTTTATTAAAGAAATGGCGTAGAAAATGAATTTGTTTTCTTTGTGTGCTGTTCGATAAGCATAATTCCTCCTGGAAGCAATGGCAAACTACAGGTGTGATGTTCTTAGTAATTCAATTTTGGATAGACATAACAGCATGTACATATTAGTAGCGGAAGGCAGAGTTAACGGCCTAGAAGATGGCTCCAAAGACGACGATGTTGCAGTGATATATCAGATTACTTAAACATATCTATCTGTGGCAGGTCAACTGGCCCAGAATCGCGGAGTGTTCAGAGACTCCATAAGGAGGACCACGTTCTAGAAAGAATATGCCACATGATGATGATATTGATTCTTATCTTGGTTTTATAATCTTGGTTCTTTATATTAACGCTCATCTTTGTTCTTTATTTTTGTCCTCTTTCTTGGTCTTTTATATTGGTCCTTAAATTAGTTCAATATATTTGTTCATCTTGGTTTTTTATCTTGGCTCTTTATCTTTGGTTATTTATTTGGTCATATTTTAGATCTTTTCTCTGTTCATATCTTAGTTCTTATCTCATATCTTAGTTCTTATCTTCTTTCTTCATTTGTGTTCTGTATCTTGGTTCTGTATCTTGTTTCTGTATCTTGGTTCTGTATCTTGGTTCTGTATCTTGGTTCTGTATCTTGGTTCTGTATCTTGTTTCTGTATCTTGTTTCTGTATCTTGGTTCTGTATCTTGTTTCTGTATCTTGGTTCTGTATCTTGTTTCTGTATCTTGCTTCTGTATCTTGGTTCTGTATCTTAGTTCTGTATCTTGTTTCTGTATCTTGTTTCTGTATCTTGGTTCTGTATCTTAGTTCTGTATCTTGGTTCGTATTATGGTTATGTATCTTGGTTCTTTATTTTAGTAAATATTTTAGTCCTTGTTTTCGTTAACATCTTAGTTGTTTATCGTGATTCTTATCTTGGTTCGTTATCTTGATTCATATACTAGTTCTTTTCTTTGTTCTTATTTTCCACTGAGCAATGTTGTTAGAACTCCTCTGAGATATGCATATGCTGGTAGAAGAGATAGTCAAACAACAATACAACTTGTAGAACAGTGAACAGATATGCAAGATATTTAAAAACAGCTAAAGTGCAGTATAGAATGTATATAAAAGAATTGCGTTCTCTCTTTATATATATATATATATATATATATATATATATATATATATATATATATATATATATATATATATATATATATATATATATATATATATATATATATATATATATATATATATATAAATATATATATATATATATATGTCTATCTCTCAGTCTGTCGATCTGTCTGTCTGCATGCCTGCCTGTCTTGTCTATCTATCTATACACCGTGGCCCATATTTGCCTTGCAGCGTCAGGGGTAGAAGAGTTCTCTGGAATGGCCTTCGTGTGTGCTGTTTGTAAGCAAGCTCCCGTGGCCTCTTTGATTTCTGTGATCCATCTTTTGCATGGTGTGTCTCTGTCTATGATGTGTATGTTTCATGGCCATCTGAGAATGATGTCTGTTAGTAGTCTGGAAGTGTGTGAAAACCACTTGACCTTTTGTTGTTTGATATATTCCAATATTTGTATTGTTTTGTTTATCTGTCTGATGCTATAGTTTCTAATTCTATCTCTAATGACACTCTGAGTATTCTTCGTAGACTCTTCATTTCTCATGTCAATTTTTTTCTTTTGTCTTGTGCTGTCATTGTCCAGGTTTGGCACTGGTAGCACAGTGACGGGATAATAATAGCCTTGTATAATGCACCTTTGTGGTGTGTGTTGAAATTTTTTTCTCTTAATAAATACGTGTCATCTGCCGTAGGATCTCGAAATATTTTGTTGCATCTATTTGCATCTCTGTAATTCTTTCCCTTCACTCGATATAATGCTTCCTAAGTAAGTGAACTCCTTTACCTGTTTAAGTGATGATTATCGAAGGAGATCGTATTTTCATTGGCCGTGCTAAACTCCACAATCGTATTCAAATAGCTCATGATGATGTACACTTGTTATTATTTAGAATCTGATATTCTAAGTGTAAACTTTCTGTCGTTTTATCTTCTTATATCTATCTGTCCTTCCTCTTATACCCTTTACGGGTGTCAAGGGAGATACAATGCGCTTGTTCTCGCTTTTCTTGCAGTTTTAATAATGTAATTTGGTAGTCGTGTAATGTCTATTTGATGTTGTCGATCCAGCGTACTCTAGGCCTACTCCTGATCTTTTTTCTGCTTCTCTTTTTTTCATATATGATTTATAAACTAATGAATCACTCAGAATTTTTTTGCAGATGACCAAACCATTTCATTTGTTGATTTTGTATATTTTGTAGAATTGATATGAAAACCACTCCTTCTCTTATGACCTCGTTTCTAATTATGTGTCTTGTGGTCACTCCCGTGGCTTTTCTCAGACATCTCATCTGTGTTGTAACTGTTGTCTTTTATGTTTTGTTGTTAAGGTCCATGTTTGACATTGTTAGAACAGAGTTGGAAATGAAGACATCATTACCAACTGTAACAGTGTTGCTAGATTATTGAGACTGTTGATGGCCAAGGTTATTTTTTTTAAATGTCAAACTTCAAACGTGTGTATAGAAATCCATAAAAATACACTAAAGAAGTGTTTTAGTGAATTTGAAGTGCAATTGAAAACTTGAATTATAATCACTTTATACGATGATCAAGCTGTATTTTGTTATATGGTGTATCCTTTTTAAAATTTGATGTGACAGAAATTCTATATTTTGTGAAATCATTTTTTTTTTAAATATTTCTTGCTTTTAAAAAATATGTTCATTTTACATATTTTTGTATTGCCCCAAATATGCACAAATTGGCTAAGCAACAAATGTTATACCATTGTGAATGGTCTAGTGTGTCAGATTTGGTCAATAATTGCTAATGTGGCAATCCTGTTCTGTAAAAATCCTCTTAAAATTGCTTCTATCGATAATCCCAGTTTTTCTCTTCCTGCTCCTCTTATTGAGAACTGAACTATACAGCTGAGCTGGTCTCGTATCAAGTCAATGCTAATGATTATTTGGTATCGTTAGTATATGAGTATTTTGTATGACATTTCATCGTTCACAAGCGTGTTGGTATCAAATTATAAGAATCAAAAATGTTTCTCGATAGTTGATTTCTCGTTTAAGTTTTCATCACAGGTGGGCAAGATTTTTACGTCAGCAGGACACATTGGGTATTTTTGTGTATTTGTGTTGGAGCCCAAAACATATTTTTATGCTTTCTTTTGAACTGTAAGTGTTTGACTGTGCTAGTAAAACAGAGGCAAGGACATATACAGTGGAATAGCATTATATTACTTCTAGGTCCAAAGCCGATGAAATGGGTATGTTGTAACAGAAAATTCGCTATATACCTAATAATATAATAGATTTTCAAAAGTGTTGTTATATAGGGAAATTTGTTATCAAAGAATGCGCTATAGAGGGATTACCTGCAGTACTTTTATATCAGACTGCCAGGCCTGGAACAGTGACATAAACCGTGAGTCGAAAGTGACCCGTGGACCGAATGTTGCCTGCCCCTGGTATACATGTTCATCGTCTCTTCTGGTTGTCTGCAAGATGAGTAGAATATGGGTCAGAAAATATACTCGACATTCATATTCGTCACAAATGATTCTCTGATAATGCACGATTACAAATACATGCTCTGGTTTGGGAGCTCTCCAATAAAGCATGCCCATAATTTTATAGAGAATAGATATAACCAGAAATTATAAAAAATAACATTTTTATGCTTACCAAAACATGTTACATTTTCATAAAATTCAGAGTATAGGGTATCAGTGGAACTGTTAGTATAGTCTTCATTTTTGCATGGCTAGAGACATACCCAGAATTATCAAAAAATCCCTTTTTATGCCTATATCAGTATTTATATGCAAAAAATGTGTCCTTTTTCTTTGTATTTTCTGCATAATATTTTAGAGAAGTTTACTACATACAGTTATTGTCAAGGTTATATGATCCAGATAAGTCAGATATAAACCTAATTACTTTATTTTTGAGACTAGAAACTAAAAAATGATTATTTAGAGTGCAAAAACGAGTATCAGCATTTTCGAATATTTAAATTTGTCTTAATTACATAATTGATTATTTGAACTAATTAGTCCATTGTAAGTTGTTACATCAGCGCTATCTGAATGAAATCAATTGTGGGAAGCTTATATGCAATACCTGTTATACTTAAGCTAGATTAACCCATCTAGTCCGTGTGCAATACTTGTCTATGTATTTACACTAAAAAATCATATATCTGGTTGTCCCTGCTACTGTTTTTTTTTGCTTTTGGTTATGCTAAAGCCATACCAGCTTAGAACTCTCCAGCATATACCGCGGCTATGTATAGTGATACATTCCGTGACTCGCTAGCTTATATTTCTTCTTCTTCTCGAACTTCAGGAATTGCGAGCGTTTAGCTTTTTATTTTATATGTGCTGTGGGGAGGTTTCTCCGAGCTTTTTATCATACTCAGGAGGCGACAGCTTTCAGCTCAGTGTAATGTTATTGAAGGAGCCTTCTACTCAGAGGAGGTATATGTCACGAGACAAGCAGATAGTTTGCCTGGGTCACTATTGTTGTCTTTCCTCCAACGAGACGCTTCGCAGCCAGCGAGCTTTTCCTCGTGTAGGAAGACCATTCCACTAGTATTCCTTTGTCTCCCTAGGTCTCTAACCTCATTTCTTCCATACGAGCCGTGTTGTGTAACGGCGACGGTCGAATTTACTCAGGGTTGATACACCTTCTTAGACGAGGTGCTGCTTTGCCAAAAACGTCGCGGACCTGGGATTTGACCTGTGCATTTCTCACGCACTGGACTCGTCCGCTTGAGATGGTCTTCCAATTCATCGTCAGGCGAGGTTTGTGTATTTTGACTCTTCGCATTGCGTAAATTACCCAAAGACATAGTAAAGTGCAAATCTCGGACGAGGGGCTTATGTGTGTTCTCAAGCATGTACAGCACTCCAGCCAGTCGGTCATGTGCTTATGCTGGATTATTGTAGCTTCGTTGCCACTGAATTGATTCATTGCACTCACACTACGCTGCCATCTAGCGTGTGTTTTCTTTTCTATATTCGGTGTATACTAATAAGATCACCGTATGTTAGGGACATTTACATTGGTCACCATTCCAATGTTTCTGCTTTTTAAGCCGGCTGAATCGAATACACAGATACCTTGCATCAATGTGTGCCGACAGTGATGTTGGATATAATGGCGTAGATGCTTCGGAGATATTTCCTGTCTCTGTGCAAGCAATTCTCATTCCATCTATAGCATTCATATCCACCGACAAGAGCCTAAAGGTGTAAGCTAGTAATACAGCAAAAGCAGATGTAATTCTCTTTCCACGGTGCACCACGAGTAGGTACTTTTAGGATCTTGGTTATCTGCTAACCCCGGGTCCTCACGAGAGCAATGCGAGACCCTTTGCACCCCCACTCGCTAGGTGGGTTGACGAGGCTCGAAAGAGAAGCAATTAAGGAATAGACTTGGCCGTGGCATCCCATAGAGTATCAAGTGTTTCATAGGCCGTACTAAATTCGAATATTTCATATCGGAAAGGCGCAGGTCACATGAATGCAGCTAAGCTGTAAACTAAGGCACAACGCATTCCGTTATCTGGATTACATTCTGCTAATCTGCAGGAGTTTGAGAATGAACGCCTAAGAAGAAGCTGGATAAATATGATCTTGAATCTACCCGCAGCTTTTAGTGCTGCTCGTTCCACGCGTAATTCATAAATAATTTCTCTAATCGCAGTCTGGACGAGTCATCTAATGTGATTGTGGGTTGGTTACTTGTATTTATGTGGAAAAGAAGCTATTAACAACAGGTAAATATTCATCTTGATAGTGATTCCACGCACGTGCAGTTTCAAGTAGTACTGGCAATGTTACTTCTTCTTCTTCTTCTTTCTTCCTCATGTACCTTTTGGTGTTGAGGGGAGAGTGAGTGTACGGTCTTTTGCCATTCTATTTGCCTCCTCTGCTGTTATATTCCGAGTGTCTCTAATACACTATCTATCCACCTTTTACGAGGGCGTCCATAGGTCTCCTGTTTTCGTATCGTTTGTTAAGTGTTTTTGTGGATAATATTTTGGCTCTTTCTATAATACTTTAATGTATTTAAAAGGCAATGTTACTGAAATCTGTAAATATTGAAGAAAATATCAACAATAATTAAAAAAAAACACGCAGTTTTACATACAGGGAATATTGGTACTTTAATTACATTAAATAGTTGTAGATCAAGAAAGTTATAGATCACGCAAGTTGTAGATCTGTAGACCACGCAAGTTGTAGATCTGTAGACCACGCAAGTTGTAGATCTGTAGACCACGAAGTTGTAGATCTGTAGACCCACGCAAGTTGTAGATCTGTAGACCACTGCAAGTTGTAGATCTGTAGACCACGCAAGTTGTAGATCTGTAGACCACGCAAGTTGTAGATCTGTAGACCACGCAAGTTGTAGATCTGTAGACCACGCAAGTTTGTAGATCTGTAGACCACGCAAGTTGAGATCTGTAGACCACGCAAGTTGTAGATCTGTAGACCACGCAAGTTGTAGATCTGTAGACCACGCAAGTTGTAGATCTTGTAGACCACGCAAGTTGTAGATCAAGCAAGTTGCAGATCAGCAAGTTAGAAACTTGAAATTTTTATTTCCGAGCGCGGAGATAGCAAGTTGACAACTGAAATTGTTAGTTTCAAGAGCAGAGAAAGTAAAACATCATTGGTCTAACAGTGCAATTTGCAACACACATTTCGTACTCTTCGTCTCCCAGACTAAATCCTTACATTACTAAAAGCCCTATTTTTCTAAATGTTATCTTGACCTCAGTTGTGTATGGCAAATTGTCCAATCTGGCTTATCACTTGTTTATTTTTGTCCGAGATTTGATGTGTTATTATTTGCCACAAATGATATTAGCGTAATGAAAATGTAATCTGTCTTGACTAATTTAAGAAATAAAATTGTAATTAAACGAATAATGAAAAGTATGTTAATATTTGTATGGTATATTGCGTTCCTAGAAATGAGAAAATTGGTTACAATCTATATTAGAATCGTATTAATATTTGTATGGTGTATTGCGTTCCTAGAAATGAGAAAATTTGTTACAATCTATATTAGAATCGTATTAATATTTGTATGGTGTATTGCGTTCCTAGAAATGAGAAAATTTGTTACAATCTATGTTAGGATCGTATTAATATTTGTATGGTGTATTGCGTTCCTAGAATTGAGAAAATTGGTTACAATCTATATTAGGATCGTATTAATACTTGTATGTTATATTGCGTTCCTAGAAATGAGAACTTGGTTACAATCTGTAAAATAATGGTAGATACGTTATCAGTAGGAGCGTTACCATATTAAGGTGATGCTCCTAATTTTGTCTGTAATTCATTTTTTTAATCAAAGTGTATTTTGATGGTCTTTTTGTTGAATATCGTATAAAGAGGTTAGGCGGTGAGGAGGTGCATACCTTTTCTTCAACAAAAAAAACTTCTAGTCGTTTTCTGATTTCTGAGAAAAGGGAGCGGGGGAGGGGGGGGAAGGGGCGGTGAACACTACAGGCGTGATCTGTTTAACAGTGTTAAAGCGACAACAAAATATTCAATCTGATCAGACGGCTAGACTTAATACAACATATTATAGTCGATACATGCACGCGTGTTTTGTCGGAGCCCTAAAACAAAGCAACGAAGCAAGATTTTCAGTTGCCGTGTGTGTCGTGTCGCAGGAAGAGTTTACACTAGGATTTGGGGGCTGGACTGCTGTCCCGTCTCATAGGTCATTGACCCAAAAAGCATGCTGAAATTGGATATGTTCGCCATAATAGCGCATATATCACAGCAGCTACACCATTATGTAATACGTTATGCTATGTAGACTACATTCTGCTAACCAACTGGAATAGGAGAACGAACAAAAAAAGATAATAGACGATTATCTGAAACTGTGAACTCTTCCAAACTCAGATCACCGCACATTCAATATCGTGGTCTGAAACTGTGAACTCTTCCAAACTCTGATCACCGCACATTCAATATCGTGGTCTGAAACTGTGAACTCTTCCAAACTCAGATCACCGCATTTTCAATATCGTGGTCTGAAACTGTGAACTCTTCCAAACTCTGATCACCGCACATTCAATATCGTGGTCTGAAACTGTGAACTCTTCCAAACTCAGATCACCGCATTTTCAATATCGTGGTCTGAAACTGTGAACTCTTCCAAACTCAGATCGCCACACATTCAATATCATCGTCTGAAACTGTGAACGCTTCAAATCTCAGATCGTCACACATTCAATATCTGTGGGGGAAAATGAAATTCAGTGATCTGAAAAAGCTAAATTATCTTACGTGAACGGTCAATTTCAGATCCCAAATCTCACACATTCAAGGTCCGAATATCCTCACTACATTCCAGGTCCCACATTCTAACACATTCCAGGTACCATATCCTCACACATTCTAGGTTCCACATTCAGGTTCCACTTCTAGGTCTCACAATCTTACACATTCCACTTCACATTCTCACACATTCGGGGTCCCAGAATGTCACACATCATTCCAAGTCCAACATTCTCACACATTCTAGGCCCCACATTCTCACACATTCTAGGTCACACATTCTAGTACGACATTCTCACACATTCCAGGTCCCAAAAGCAATAGAAAAACATGATTATATTATGTTCTCTAATGTGTTTGAATGTAATGTGTTTGAATGCTAAACGTTCTTACAAATTCTGACAATTAAACCTATTTTATGTTTACTTTTGAATACGTGTAATATTATTATTAGAAATGTGGCAGTAAAGTAATATTATAATAATACAATTATTGAATATGTTTCTCTGCGGAAGACTGATGTGTCGGGCCACTTACGCATGTAAAACGACAACACATCCCATTATCTGGACTACATCCTGCTGGGAATCTAGTATGATCATTGTCCTGCTATAAGAGAGATCCAGTGAGAGTTTCAGAATGGACGTTGCAATACAAGAAGAAGAAGAATATGTTTCCTTGTCACAAATCGATACTATAGGGAATAGTCGAGGGTTGGAGAAGCAGAGCGAGGGAATTAAATCATGGACAAACAACAGGGACTGAATTTTTCTCACAGTGGCATCGCTGAATATAGAAATCGTTTGGGAGTTCTGTGTGGTGATGATTTCAGAATGGCACCGCAGCGACTCTGAATTATTTTATTTATGCTTTTAATGTGATACCACTTCGACCCTGATTCTGTGTTAATGCTTCAATGTAGTGCCCCAACAGATTATTGACGCATGGATATTTTTTTTAACAGATGTCTGGAGATACGGCTGTTTTTATTATTTGAGATCCGACGTAATTGCACGCAAAGCAAATTCATATCTGCTCTTTCCCTGAATTGGTCTGCTTAAAAATATCCATATTCTCTGTGGATCTTCTTGGAATTGTGATTGTACCATTTATCTTGTGTTCCGTAGATCGAGTGTTCGATCCCCATGTTGTGATGTCTTCTTTACAAGTTCATTTCAGTTTTCGTCGGATATCCGTCGCAGAACAGTCGGCGAAATCCAAAACTGACGAAATTCAAACAATTCAATCAATAAACCCATAACCCTTCAGGGTCGTAGGGGTACCACATTGGATGCTTCAGCACACAGAGTCCTCCAGCGAATTCTATCGTCAGCGATGCGGATGAGTGTGGAAATATCTAGCCCTGTCCATTCCTTGATGTTGTCTGTCCATGTCTTTATTTGTCCTCCTCTGCTTCTTCCACCCTCGACAGTTCCCTGCAGTATTGTTTTTGACAATGAATCGTGCCTGCATACATGTCCGAACCATGCTAGTTTTATTGAAAGCAATGGCTCCTGGACACCTGCACACATCTCTACTTTATTTCTTACGTACACATTGGTCGTATGTTCCCTATAGGAAATTCGTAGAATTCTTCTGTAGCATTTATACTCGAAAGCCTGTAATCTTCTCTCCATGTCCGCAGTATTCAAACAATTATTTCCATATAAATCAATGTAAATCCCATTTCTTTCTTTCTAGACATTCGGAAATTCATACCAAAACACATTTTATAGAGAATAGTGTTTAATACTAAAAACACTAAGAAATTAATATAAAATGAATATAAAAGATTAATGTAAAGAATAAATCTTATATTAATTTTATAATAATCTTATAAAATCTTTTTTTTTTAAATATTAATTTAAGAGTAAAACCGAGACATTTCTTGACGAATTAAAGACGGTGAGGAGGGGATATTTTATCGTGTGGAAGGGGAAATCACCCTTCATAAGGGCTTTCGGTATCAAGACACTATCTGGGATTACATATCTTCTTGATATTTTTGCACTAGGACCGTAAAGATCTGACGAAATCTGAGGCACCCGAAAAAACCCAGACAAATACATTATGGCTGAAAAAATCAGCGACAACGAAAAACGAAGATAACTTATATCAACGAAAACCGAGGTTTCACTGTTCGAAGATCCGTGGAAATTACAACATGGAGGATATATGGAGTACATATAAGAAAACCGGAGAAATGAAGAAAATCCAATTTTACTCCTCATATTGAGTCCTCGAACCCCATAATCTGCTTAGCAAGCTTGCATTCTTACGTGTACTAGTCGTGATACCGATTTCTTAAAGTTTCAATATTTCATTATGAATATGTTTTTTTTTCATTGTTCACGTCAAGCAGCCGTTTTGGAGTACCAAAAAAATTAATTATAGCAAACTATGACTGTAAAAAATACAATGTAATATCTATGTTAACTTATGGTTGTAAAATCTAGAAAATAACGAAGACAATATAGACGAAGTCAAATTGGTATGAAAATGAAATGACTTAAAAAAACTCTTGAATATTTTTAAGGGAAAAAAATGATGACTGAAATGTAGATAGGTCATCAAACAACTTGTTTCTGCGACATTAGGCTGGCCAAAGTTGGGCTTAATCGTACGTGTACTTAGAACGAAAACTAATGTACATGCAAATTCCATTATAACAATTAGATTTGAACTGATAAATTATGTATGTAATAAGCGAAATTCGTTAAATATAGTTTGAGCACCCCAGAAATTGTAAGAGATTACCTCTTACTTCCTATTTGCAGTGGGGTAGTTGTTCTGAGCTTTCTTTCATACCCAGCAAACATCAGCTTTCGGATTAGTGAAATGCCTATTGAAGGACCCTACTACTCAGAGGGGGTCTATAATTGTATAGATGGCATGCTACAAAGCTTCCATAAGAGAACCTCAGTAAAACGGACAGTCATCTACTAAGGTTTTATGTTGTATGGGTGGTTTGTCTAGTGGGTCATTGGTGAGACCCACAGACGCAAGTACATGAGTAAATAAATAATTGTTTTTTAAAAACAATATAATTGGGAAAAAAAAATTGGTAGCATATCCTATCCAGGACGTAGCTATCAACCCAGCATTTGTTGGCTGTGGTGATTTTCTAGGCAATATAAATACGTTCAGTAGGTTGCCATTGCTTTCTGAACGGTCCGGATGCACAATTGCCTGTGGTGAGGATCGAACTCGGTACCTTTGTCGTCACAGACGCGCTCTGTACCATTTCGCCACAGAGCCTGACATAATTGGGAACATTAAACATTATTTTTTTATTAGGAAAATGTGTTATAAAAGGATACACCATAAAGATATGCCACTGTAGTGTCATTACAAACTTTCAAATGGAAATGTATGACAAAAGAAAGAGAGGAAAAATAGGAAAAACTACATACGTCATATATTTATATCATTCATATATTTACCAAATCACATTGTCCGTCGATTGGTAGGTTTACAGTATTGAATATTTCTATGTTCACAGATAATGCCATCAGCTCGCAGCTCAGACCGAGCATGTCCAAAGTCGGATACAGACTCATGCCCTTCCGGTGAGTTAACCCTGGTTCTGTTATTCACTGTTTTATTCTGTTTTGTTCTGTTGTTCTGTTGTGTCATTGTTTTTGGTTATGTGGGGTGGGCGAGGTGACCAATCGACAATCTAATCTGGTAGTCTCTTTTAAACAGCCTTTTAAGGCTACTTATTTGACTATTCTGGTGATTTTAATTGGCTGTCGATACACAGTGTACATAAAGTCACCAATGAAAATCACAGAAAAATTAATATTGACATTAGAATGCTGTTTTTTCTATTGAGTCAGAAGGTTTTATATTGACGATTGGTCACGATTAAAGCCTCTTCGAGCAAATACCACAGACGAAACTGGGAACAGGCTAATGAAATTTAGTTATTACTGGTGGTAACAGAATAAATACAAGATCTTGCTAATCTGACCGTTGGTTTTTCAGTATTTGTTTGCTTTCTCTGTGGCTCTAGTTCTGGAAGGACCGTACATATAACTATGTTAGACGACATAAAGGGAATGTGGTTTTCTTCTAAACAAATCTGTTCATCTTCGTTCTAGGACCGTGACTTGCAAACAAATCTACGTGTGAGAGCAGTCGTACGGAAATCTACGTGTGTGAGAGCAGTCGTACGGAAATCTATGTGTTAGTGTAATCGTAAGGAATCCTTCGTGTAATGCATCCGCAAGGAAATCTACGTTTAAGTGTAATCGTAAGGAAATCTATGTGTGAGTGATGTCGTAAGGAAATCTATGTGTGAGTGATGTCGTAAGGGAATCTATGTGTGAGTGATGTCGTAAGGAAATCTATGTGTGAGTGATGTCGTAAGGAAATCTATGTGTGAGTGATGTCGTAAGGAAATCTATGTGTGAGTGATGTCGTAAGGAAATCTATGTGTGAGTGATGTCGTAAGGAAATCTACGTGTATGTGCAGTCGCGAGGAAATCTACATGTGAGTACAGTCTTAAGGAAATATACAGCTTACACTTTATAGTGGCGTTTTAAATACCCATACCCTATACACGGTCATGAGGTATATTTAATACTGCTCGTGGAGGTCTTTCGGTAAAAAAGGTACGTTGTGCCATGTGTATCAGAAATGTTAGAATTTGGTTGAATGGTTAGAATGGTTATCCGCATCGCTTATTATAGTAATGTCTGGTGGAGGACTCTGTTGAGGCATCCAGTGTAGTCTTATTCGATCATGATAAGGTTAGTGGTTTATGGATGGATAATTATATCTTACTGATATTTTTCCGGTTACAACATATGGCTGTGAAACATGGACACTAAGTTAGTTAATTAGTTAGTAATTGGATCATAGTCACTGCACTCCGGACAATTCCATAGGTGTTCAGATCTTTCCTTGAGTGTAGCCGCCATTGCACGTTGACCGACGGTCCCAGTACGCAGTTGATTGACCATCATTCTTTCTTGCCCACGAAACCGCTCCTTCCTAGCGACACCACATTTAAAACAAAATTCCTTTATTTTAGTCATGGAACAAGACTCATCGTCACTTATGCAGTCATTTGCTCTCGCGTTTTCCCGTAGGGCGTTCAAAATGTCTGCTCGATCCATCGCTCCACCAACAGCCGTAGAAGCAGCATATGAGGATAAACCTATCTGCTCTCTCATTACCCCGGACTCCCGCATGTCCAGGCACAAAAATGAAAGTCACTTTACGTATACAGGAATTCTTCACTGCATCCAGCCACTGTTCCCGAATGTATCCCGCCTGAACTTTCACAATCATGCTCATCGAGTCACTGAATATGCAGGCATGCTCGCAGATAGTCAGCGAGCAGACCCATTTCATACGCTTTAGTTACTGTCAAAATTTTCATTGTCATGCTTCTTGTCGTCTGAGCGAATGCACCACTTTCCCCTCTCTCTCTCTCTCTCTCTCTCTCTCTGATGGTTTGCTCCAACCTTTGAGCCGTGAAGGCCCAGAAACTTCTGATGTATCTCACTCAGAGAGAGAGAGAGAGACCCTAAGTAAAACAGCGCAAAGAATATCAACGCCTTTGAAATGAAATGCTGCAGAAATATACTTAGAATATCATGGAAGAAAAAAAGAGAAACTCAGTTATTATAAACACATTGAAAATTCCAGAGTGATCGTTACCAAACACAATAACAAAAAAGAAAACTACACATGTTTGGTCATATAAAGAGACACAACTGTTTAGAAAGACAAATAATGGAGGGCAGAGCACCTGGGCGGAGGAGGAAAAGCAGACCAAGAAGACGATGGACTGACGACATTAAAGATAGCATGAATACGTCTTTGTAAAATGCAAGCCGCATCGTTCAAGACAGAGAGAGGTTCAGAGAGTTCATTGGAAAGACAACGTTCCGGTGAGAATACGTCACATGACAACGACAATTGTATCTATCCATTGTCTTTTCTCTGCTTATGTTGTGTGTAGTCGCAGGATTGAATAACCATCGGTTTTCAGGTTATTATACGTTTGGTCGTTTCTTCTTCTTCTGCGTTCGTTCTCAAATTCATGCAGACTAGCAGGATGTAGTCCGGAGAACGGAATACGTTGTGTCATAGTTTACAGCATTGCTGCATTATCTGCGCCTCTCGGCTCGACACATCCGACTTCAGCATGGCTTTGGGTCACTGGCCCTATATGGGATGGGACAGCCAACTCCATCCCATAACCTCCTTAGTCGCCTTTTACGACATGCGTGAAAGGTAAATTAGTGTTGCTATTCTTTGCTCCCCTTTCGGGCACCGGCAACACACGGGCGATTTGGTCGTTTGATATTCATTAATACTATTCCGTGTCAGAATGTTGGTAACTCGTTCAATTCACCTTCTTCTTCTGTATGTTGCTATTCCATTTTCATGTTGTATGCTTTATATGCCAATATGGGTTCATTCTCATTAGGTAGTCGAATCATTCCGATCTTTGTTTTTCAATATATTTGACCACTGATGTTGTTCCAACAGTTCTTGTAATCTAATTTCACACGTAATCTCTTCTTGTTCTGTTTGTGGCTTTTCTTAGACATCTCATTTCACACGTAGTAATCAATCTCTCTTGTTTTTTAGTTTGTGTCCATGTCTGACATTGATAACATAATATCGGCATGAATACATAATTGGATAAGTAATGGATAATTTAATATCATAACTACGCTCCTTAACAGGAAAGCATGCAGTAACTTGTATTCCATCCATTCAACCTCTTATACAACCCCTCCGCCAACCATACAACCTTCGTGTTATCTATTCAAACACAGTCGACGACCTACAGCTTTCATTGCTATTCACACAACCGTCATTATTATCATTGTCATTTTAACTCTCTTTTTGCGTGTAACATTCTTATATTCACTCAAACTTTATAGAACCCATAACGTATTCAGATTTACTACAATCAATTTACCGTTACCCATATAAATACCGTTAATTAATTATGTCCGTCCACCATACTTTTCATTTTGAATGCCCTACGAATATTGTATCATATAAACATTTCCTGTCTTCGTGTCATGGGAAAGACTCACATGGGAGTGGTCTGAAATAACCAACATACAACGTGAAATAATATTTACATGTTTGATTTTTATGTTTACATTTCTCCGTTGTCTAATCGGTCAAGTTCGACGTTTTCTACTATCGATGTTTTTCGGTCTGCATGATTGTCAGATACGAGCCAAATCAGACCAAGTACATTCTTCACAATCAAGACACAATATTAAGGATATAATATGCAGTATATAAATGATATCCCAGCATGTCTAGTTCATGTCACGATTAAAAGCATTGCTATCATTTGTTTTCAAACTCCTGATAAAACTCTTTTAGCAGTCCATTGGTTCTACAAACTTTCTAGCAGTATGTAGTTCAGAGAAAGGATGAGTGCTGTGTCGATGTTTCATTTGCTCCATTGACCCGACATATCCTACCTCAGAGGTGTAATTTATACGTATCTTTTACCAGTTTCACTAACAGTAGATATCAATAGCCAAATCACTAGAAGGCGAACAGTTGGCGCAATCTATTTATAAGCAATATTTATACTACACACTGGTCATTAACTTGAATTCTAGACCCAAAAAAACATGGTCGACTTTTAGCCACCATCTGTGCCACTATGGATTGTCAAGAGTTTCCCACGTCACGATTATATATATATATATATATATATATATATATATATATATATATATATATATATATATATATATATATATATATATATATATATATATATATATATACTGAAACCGTCATATAGACCCACCAATAGGTCACTAAAACCGTCATATAGATCCACCAAAAAGCCACTAAAACCGTCATATAGATCCACCAATAAGCCACTAAAACCGTCATATAGATCCACCAATAAGCCACTAAAACTGTCGTATAGATCCACCAATAAGCCACTAAAACCGTCATATAGATCCACCAATAAGCCACTAAAACCGTCATATAGATCCACCAATAAGCCACTAAAACCGTCATATAGATCCACCAATGGGCGACTAAAACCGTCATATAGATCCACCAATGGGCGACTAAAACCGTCATATAGATCCACAAATAAGCCACTAAAGGCGTCATATAGATCCACAAATAAGCCACTAAAGCCGTCATATAAGCTAATAAATGCCCATTATCTTTTGTAAATTGATTTTATAACAATGTCATTGCATGTTCAGAAATCTTGACCCAGATAAAGTCATAGGGCTTCACATTTAGGTTGCTTTGCCCGTTATCTTTTCATGAATTTGTTTTGTGCATCTGTAATTTGATATTTTTTCACTAAAATGGACACATGTATTGATGTCACTGTGCTTTTATGGGATGTCTTCTGCATTGGTTCCCATGAGAGGACGATCCCGATGTTGAATCTTTTATCAGACTGAATTTGACGAGGTTATTCTATGCACCGATCATTCACATCTTGACTCATTCTTGTAGTGAATTCGCTGTACAATGAATGAGTTGGAATAATTTTTCGACATGCAAAGAAAATGTCCCGTGCTCATATCAATGAAATCTATTTTTAAATAAATTGTAAATTCCTTGATATTTCTCTCTCGCCAGATCTTCAGAATCAATTATAGTACAATATCACATTGTAGGCCGAAAGGCGCAGAATCGCAGCAGTGTTGTAAACCATGACACAACGCACTAAATTATTCAGACTTCATTCTGCTGATCTGCAGAAGCTTGAGGATGAACGCAAAAGAAGAAGAATACACTTTCCAACACTAATATTGGTGTCTACAAAACTGAGCAATCAGCATCCCCGATACGTGCGCATATGTGGTTATTTCATCAGGCAGCAATGTTCATTTGAGAGAGGCAGAGTATACCTGAGGAAATACTGAGCAGAATAGTGACAATCCTCTACACATATGAGAACTATGTATGACTCGGTATACTTTTGTAGCATTTCTGATTCTATTTTCCCTACATAAAGTATCACATTCCATATTGTAATTAGATTTCGAAATTATTTCGTTGACCTCAGGGTCGATGTTTGATTCTCTGGAGAGAATACTGGGTAGAAGTTAGATCGTCAGCGGGTCATTATTATTGCACTTCGGACTTGGACATAAGTCATCCGATCTCCACTTGACTGTATCAACTATTTTGTTGTTTGTATATTACACGTAATTATGTCTATTGGGTACATCAAAATTATGAAATTCGGGAAGATGTATGACCTTGTTTATGAGTCCGTAAATTACTAATAGACATTGCAAGAGGTCCTTTGACATTTTTGTTATGGAATGATCACTTCTGCCCTTAGCTTTCTAGCTAGCATCCTCCGTTCAACCGGTGCATATATCCTGTTTTCACACAATGTGAAGACTTAATTTATTTCAGAGTGCCATATTGCTGTGTTTCGGTGCAGCATCGCCCCATTATCATGATGCATGTCAAAGATGTTCAGACCTTTCAGAGCCATTGTAACGCTTTTTGACACCTTGAGAGCTCAAGCCCTTCTCCACCTCACCATAGAGGATTATTTGTGGGAGACTGACACACACCTACAAAATGGGGGGGGGGGGGGGGGGAGCAGAATGACACAGTGTTTAGCGCACCTGCTTCGCATATGATTGATACTGAGTTCATTCCCCAGTTGAGTCGGAAATTTTTTTAAAGATTGCAATGGCTCCCGGGAGATCCTAGCCTTAATTGGATATCGGATTAATCTCTGAAGCACAGACTGTGAGGGAGACGAAATGGCTACCGCCCTCATAAAGTAGAGCCACTGAAATATGAGATCGCTAACATCTCAAACTCCTACGGCGTTAATAAATAGTATGGGTTAACTTTACTTGTATTTACTTGTAATTGTTACATGATCTTCCTAAATAACCAGACGACTGAGTTTCAGTTCTCTGTTGGTTAACAAATTCTTCTAAGCTCATTCTTCTATCAGATCTGCTCATTTGTTCGCGACGTCTTATTTCAAGCTCCGTTTCTTTATTCTGGACATGATCGAGTAATTATCACCCTCATTTATGTTATTTTCGCGTGCTGGTTCTTGTAAGGACTTCCATATATCCTCCCGATCCATTGCTCGACTAACGGCAAAGTAGTAATGTAAGCTAGTTCATCTGCTCTGTTCTTGCCTTGAACACCCTCATAATCAGTCACGACAATTAATGTGACGCAACTAATTTCGGCCTATCCACTTCATCAAGCCACTTTTAACGAATGTGGCACATTTACACTTTTCTGATTATCTATAATAGGTAAGACTGTATAACAATAGTGCATATATAGAACAAAAGTTGTGTTGTAGTTTTATAATGACTAGCAGACTAGTAGACTATGTGGTATATGTAAGAAAACATATGAATAACAATGTACAGGACATTTTCAACGTTTCAATTTTAAGGTATTTTCCAAGAATATACACATTTAAAAAAAACAGTGAACAAACAATAACAACAGTAAAAACAATGATACATTCACAGAATTACTAGACGGCAGACACTTAGTAGGTTTTAAAAAAACGGGGTTATGTTACTTCTAATATTTTAAGGTAGTGCGTCCTGATATTACCAAATTGGACTTTGTAGTCCACCGGTTGAAAGTCCGCGCCTCTCCATGAGGGATACACCCATGGCTACCTCACGAGAGTAATTCGAAGCCCTTTTGAACCCCTTCATATGGAGTAATCAGAGTACAATTAGTACAATCATGTACCTTTATTTTCCACGTTATATTCAGTGAAACAACTGACAAACCATATCCTTTTATTCATGACCTCGTCTACCTTCGTTAAGCCTCCATTGTCAACGTTATGATCGCCTTTACTACGAAGAGGTACTTTTTTTTATGTACATTTACACTTCCATGGAACTCATACTCGCTTCCTTCTTCTAGACCTGAGTGAAAAATCAATGTGGAATTTAATAATTGAGCGTAGCTGATGAGCTGATTTTGTCTCATTGTATCTGTAATCTGATTATTTCCCTTCTAAATCTGTCTGGGATACTCATTTTTCAAGGATGTGAAATGATGCTGTGAAATATGAACTTGAAGATTGGTAGGAGAATGTACAAGTGTGTTCTGAGAACATACGTCATGAGATGGTTGATAGTTAAAATGTACTTGTGTTTACATGCGTTGTCTATTGTCTGTCCCCAGGTGGAAGCTGGTTAATAGCATCCACACTTTCCGTTAAGCGTAGGGTGGGAGCTGTAAGTTTTTCTTCAAGGCCAGATGTGATGGCTGAGTCGTACTGAGTCCGTTTTTGTGGAGGGTGGTCGTGATGTTATCGATCCATCTCCTTCTCATTCTTCTCTTTGCTGTGTATCCAGCTGATGGTTTGTTATAAGCTCTCAGCGGTAATTGGCTTGGGTACATTTTCATAAAGTGACCAAACCACTTTATCAGCTGGCATTCTATATATTCAATACAAGCCATTATTCCTATTCTTTTTCTGATATCCTTGTTTCCTACGCTGTCCAGTTTAGTGACAATAACTGTTTTTCTTAAACACTTCATCTCACGTTTGATGATTTGTATTTTCTGCGAGGTTGTGAAAGGCCATGTTTGACACTTTTAACAAAATGTTAGTATGAAAATTGTAGATAGTATCTGTCTCTTTATGTCCATATTGATCTTTGTATAGAGGAGCAATGGTAGTAGTCGATATGTCACTGCGTTTGCCTTCTGACATCTTAATTCTATTTATCCGTCCAGTTTTCTATTTTCTGAAAAAACACTTATTGAATATTTGAATTATCTTGTTTTTTCACTGCTGAATCGACTATTGTGATATCTATTGTTTTCTATTGTTCCAAGAGTTACGTCTGGAAAATATATGGAAAAATACATTTTTCAACATTTACTCTGTCTATTCCCAAACTTTTTTGCAGAATACTAGGATGCAGTGTGATGATTAGATTATAGTGTGCCAATGTTATGTTTTGTTATGTTCGTCCAGGGCCATAGGCAGAAACCATAGCTTTCCATAAGCGTAAGTGTGTTAATGCTTATCGTTTATGCCAGTATTTTTGATAAAGGTCTATTTGGTCGAAACGTCAATTTTCGTGTGTTTTATCCTGCGCATTTATAGTTATTCGCAAATCCTTCATTACTCTGTTTCCTAGTTACGTCGAAGTTACTGAAATATATTAGTCGCGCCTAAAAACATTCAAAACAAATACTAGAAAACCGATGTCCTGCACAGGATATGCTATGCCACATAACTATTATTATATAGTAACTGTACCAACTCCTCCATATGCTATATTTGCCTATGAACATATGTTTGTAGTTCGTACACGGTACACGTTGTCAGAAATCTAATATTGCTACAACTACTCGTATCAAACTGGTGAAATCGATTTCGTGCCGAGCAAACCTAAAATTTCTTGTGGAAATCGATTGTTGATGCGGGCTTGTTTATTTTTTAATGATTTTTCGTACGTAAATTTTGAGTTTGTCAAGAGATAAAATTTACTATATCAGTTACATAAATGTTCTCTCATTTTTTTTAAAAAATTGTTTGTTTTGTGTAATCGGTGTAGTTTGATAGAAGTGAGCTAAACTCGCGCAACAACAACAAAGACTGAAAAACCGGAGCACATGATTTCCAAAGAATCTTCGCTGGCCTGTGCTGCATCTTGTCATGTGACGTATTCTCTCCAGAACGTTCTCTTCCCAATGAACTCCCTGAACCTTTATCTGTCTTGGGTCATACCTGTTGCATTTTCCAACGAGGTATTATGTTATCTTTAATGTCGTCAGTCCATCGTCTTCTTGATCTGCCCTTGCACCTCCTTCTCTCATGTTTTCTGACCTTCATTATTTGTCTCCCTAAACAGTTGTATCTCTTTATATAATCAAACAGATGTAGTTTTCTTTTCGCTACTGTATCTAGTAACCAACAGTCATGCATCTTCAGTTTGTTTATAATATCTGAGTCTTTATGTTTTTTCCATTCGTGATATTCTAAGTATCTTTCTTTAGCATTTCATCTCAAAGGCGTTGATCTTCTTTGCATGCTGCTTCACTTAAAGGGTCCATGTTTCACAGTGGTATGTTGCAACCAGAAAAATAAATGTTCGTAACATTAGCAATTTCGTTTCTGTTCTTTTATTTTTCTTTATGTTTTTCAAACGTGTTATTTTGCAATATGCCATTGCCAATCTCTTCCTTATTTCTGCCATGCAGTCTCCTGCACCGTTGATGTTTGCTCCTAGGTATTCAAATTTATCCACACATTCTATCTCGGTATTGTCTGTTCTGATTTTTGGTTGTTGTGTTAGTGAATTCCATACACTTTTCTATAATAAGCCTCATATTAAGAATGTGATGTCTTGTTCCTCTGACAAATCTGAAACCGACCTGTATCTCCATCTTTACTTTTAGTTTGATTCTCTGCATTATCTTTATCATTATTTTACTTTCTTGACATAACACAGCTACAATTCGGTAAATTGAGCAAATCTGAAGGTCGCTGTTTTTGGAGAGGGGTACATATAATGATTTTTTTCACTCCCCTGGGTATGTGCCACTTTCCCATATTTTGCAGCAGAGTTTGTGGTAAATCTTGATTCCGACCTCGCCCCCTCCCCTGAGTGTATCATTTCTGTTGTTAAACCATCGTCGCCTGGTGTTTTTCCTTTCGTTAAAGTTTATATTGCGTATAATACATCTTCCTTATTCTGCAGAAGTATTCCATTCAAGACTATTTAAAACTAACTGCTCGTCTCTCTGTTGGTGAGATATAGTGCACGCCATGGATACCAGGTTTAATTCACCAGGTTTTGAAAGCACCAGGTTTAATTCTCACTGCACCCAGTTATGCATCCAGACAATTCCACAGTTAATAATGAGGGAGGTTGAGCTCCAACCCCTTCTCCAATAGGAAATGAGAGCAAGACCATTTCGTACTAGACATAAACCAGAAAGTTTAACTGATAACAGATAACATTGGTGTTTGCAGCTGTACAAAAGAAGTGAGCATTGTTACATTTCTGCAGTCGCCATATCAATGTTTGCACTAATCCACCTATGTTTTCTGAAACAGGTTGGCAGTATGTTTGTTGAATAAGATGCTTCTGTTAAAGTTGTCCTTGATATTTTAAGACATTTTCCCTTGATTCTTCTTGAATTTGATTAGTGATTGGCCTCACAGCACGTGGTGCATTCCCATAAGTGCTCCGCCCTCTGTTCCAGCAGCCATTCGACTCGATGGTGTTTCGAGTTCAAATACGCCGAAACAGACGTCGACATCAGGCCACAACTCAGGCCCTTGCGACAGGTTTTTTTTTTGTTCCGCCCGCCCACGCCGTGCCCGTCACTAGTTCAAGCACAACGTCGGCCTGTCAGAACAACATGGTAACTGTTATCGAAGGTTACAACTACGAGATTGTATAGATGACGTGCCATGAAGCTTCTATAAGAATATAACCTCAATATAAAGGCATGTCATTTACTAAGGTTTTCTGTTGCATGGATGGTTTGTCTAGTGAGCTATTGGTGAGACCCAGAGATGCAACCTCATTTTCCCTATCAGTACTGAAGCCGATAAAATGGACAGATGCCAATGTGTCTGTGACTAACTTTTTATTCACAGAGGACAAAAAGTTCATCCTTGTCTGGCTCCCTCTCTGGTTTGTAATGAACATGCGTCACTGCTAAATTTTTCTATCTTTCATAGGATTTTCATTGTAGCTCACACAACGTTCAGCTGTTTTTCTCAGTTTGTATGTTTCTACCCGTATGTGCTTTCTTTATGTTCCACAATCAAATACTAGACTTTTCAATCAAGATTATAAGAGTTTTAGGATATGTGATGAGAAAAGTACAATTTGAACATATAGTAACCACCGGAAAGATCAAAGGGAGAAGCGACAGAGGAAGACAAAGAAATAATTTTCTGGATGGGTTGTTACTGTGACAAAAACAGGAAGTCACTAGTTAAACTTATTAACAACACAAGAGACAGAGTTGGGGAGAAGCATGATCGCCTACTCCACTGGTCATGACACTTGATTGATCAAATTTTTATGTCAGAAATTAGATGGAATAGATTTAGAGGGAAACCTCATTTTATTAGAACGTGTTGTCAAATATACGTTATCAGTGCTGGATTATATGTATATATGTAAACGTGGAGTCGCATGAACGTGTGTGGTTGTTCACTAGCGTAGTAGTTTGTGGTTCGATTCTCAGTTGTGGGTGAAAAATGAATGGACTCTTACAGGTGTCAAGGTCGACACTGCTTCAGTAATGCGTATTAGAACATTTCTGAGAAATTAATAACTTTCAGAGTGATAACAACATCACCCCATGAGTCACTGTAAAAAATCTACAAATACCAGAATATGAAAACAACATCACTCCATGAGTCACTGTAAGAAATCTACAAATACCAGAATATGATAACAGCATCATCCCATTAGTCACTGTAAGAAATCTACAAATACCAGAATATGATAACAGCATCATCCCATTTGTCACTGTAAGAAATCTACAAATACCAGAATATGATAACAGCATCATCCAATGAGTCACTGTAAGAAATCTACAAATACCAGAATATGAAAACAACATCACTCCATGAGTCACTGTAAGAAATCTACAAATACCAGAATATGAAAACAACATCACTCCATGAGTCACTGTAAGAAATCTACAAATACCAGAATATGAAAACAACATCACTCCATGAGTCACTGTAAGAAATCTACAAATACCAGAATATGATAACAGCATCATCCCATATGTCACTGTAAGAAATCTACAAATACCAGAATATGATAACAGCATCATCCCATTAGTCACTGTAAGAAATCTACAAATATCAGAATATGATAACAGCATCATCCCATTAGTCACTGTAAGAAATCTACAAATACCAGAATATGATAACAGCATCATCCATTAGTCACTGTAAGAAATCACTGAAAGTTCTGTTTCTATGTTCTTGTTTTGTTTAACATATTCTGCTTAACTTTCTAGATTCGTGTTCTTTTCCAAGATGTAAGTTTTTTTTTCCCAATGTGGAAATTCTCTTTCCAATTTCGGTTAAGATCACGTAATCATAATTTCTTCCTTACTACTATGTTGTCCTAATACACGTTCTTCCCCCCCCCCCCTGACTGTTTTCGAATTCCTTTGCTCTTGATTGTTATCATGAATATAGCATAGTTTAAACTGAAATTGAGTGACGTGGACAGTGCCGTTTCGTACGCATCATGTGTTATTGTACCTTAGTAAAGGCCTTTTGATCAAATCGTCGATTTGCATGTGTTATATGTGTCTTACCAGTGATTAGCAAAACTGCATTACCCTGTTCCAAATTTCACCTATAAAAATTATAATAACAATATCATTCTGTTGTGACCTTTGAATATTGTTAACGATGTCAAGAATGTCTTTGGCATGCTTCTTTGATAATTTTCATACATGCTGTTTTCCTAGGTTTTTTTTTACCCTGCCGTCATTTCGTGTCACCGAGTCGACATGATGGAGTTATGATGTCTTCGAGTAGATTTGATTGAATTATGATGTTTCCGAGTCGATGTGACTGAATTATGATGTTACCAAGTCGACATTATTTAATTCTTATGAATTAAAATGGTTTTCACATTCAACAGTAGTATCTGTAATCTCTAAAATATCGCGAGGATTCATTTCACCTATTTCTTTCTTATGCTTAGACCTTTTTGGGAAATCGAATGCTGTTCAGCTACATAGTCTGCTGTATAATAATTTCACTTACAGTTCATCACACAGCATGACCTATGAGGCATTTTAAACACTCAAATTTGGAATTTAGAATTGTGGTTTAACATATTGCAGGTGTGATATACATTTCAAGCAATGCTTGTAAAAGCGTATATGGAATTAGCAAATATCCAGTGAAATTGATAAAAAAAAGATATGGAATTAGCAAATATCCAGTGAAATTGATAAAAAAAAGATATGGAATTAGCAAATATCCAGTGAAATTGATAAAAAAAAGAATGTAATGGCAGCTATTAGTTTTAGGCACACTTTCTATGCCTCTTAAACCGGGAACGAACGATTTTATATCAAAATGAACGGAAAATTGCATATCCCGATCCATCACATTGTTGTGTGTTTTGTTCCAACTTATTGAGACGTATATGGATCAGCTGACAAGAATATCCCGGAGTAATACGTGTTTTCTATCTGTACTATACTCTATTCACTTAAAGAATAAAGTGGGTCAAAAAATACCTCCACATTACTCCGCGACAACAGGTGATTTTTAAACAGCTGATAACAATTTAAAACAACAACAATATCTTCTGCGTTTGTTCTCAGACTCCTGCAGAGTATCAGGATGTAGTCCGGAGAACGGAATGCGCTGTGTCATGGTTTACAGCATGGCTGCGATATCTGCGACTTTCCGCCTGACACATCTGACTTCAGCATGGCTTTGGGTCACTGACCCTATATGGGATGGGACAGTCAACTCCATTCCATAACCTCCTTAGTCGCCTTTTACGACATGCGGAAAATTACGACATGGATCGTAAACAGTGTTGCTATTATGTTCTCCCCTTTGGGGCCTTGTAACACACGGGCGTTTAAAAAAAACAATATTATTTAAAACATTTAAAAACAAGTAAACACAATATTTAAAGAACATTTAACAAATATTTAAAAACTAAATTTAAAAACAATATTATATGACACTTAATAATTGAATAATGCGTTATGCGTGCAACAATCAATCAGAAGCACTGACCCACTTCATTCTTAGAGTGAACAGAGTACAGTGAGAATTTGTTGAAAACTGGAAATCGCAAAGTAACACCCCCCCCCCCTCCACACCTTCCAAAACGATAACGCCATAGTTAGCCCTGTGTTAGTGTATTTAGATGTCCTTGGGTCGTATAGCAGAAAATATCTAATACGTGAAGCCAAATTTAGTTATAACATCATTTTCTATATGCTACATCCATCTCGTCACCTCGCATGTGCCTACGTGCTTAATGCAATCTCGTCACCTCACATGTGCGTACGTCCTTAATGCAATCTCGTCACCTCGCATGTGCGTACGTGCTTAATGCAATCTCGTCACCTCGCATGTGCGTACGTGCTTAATACAATCTCTTCACCTCGCATGTGCGTACGTGCTTAATACAATCTCTTCACCTCACATGTGCGTACGTGCTTAATACAATCTCGTCACCTCACATGTGCGTACGTACTTAATGCAATCTCGTCACCTCACATGTGCGTACGTGCTTAATGCAATCTCGTCACAATTGTAAGCTGTTATAATCCTTCGGTTTGTGACATAATAGGATCATCCATTTTCCATACACAGAAAATATAAAAATATATTCAATGTCCTCTGTTTTGGTTTTAGAAAAGTACCAACAGATAATCTGGATTTGTAAGCGCCAAACCATAACAACCGTCTGCCTACTTAATAAAGTAAACATGCCTCTAGATTTAATATTTTATATATTACGTAAACAAGTATATAAATAGTGTGTCTGATAGAAATATAAGGAGAATATGCAGACAGGTCGATACAAAAAGACACAAATTGGTAGCACACAGACATCAGATTTACATTGTTATGAAGAAACAGGCCAGAAAGTAATTAGGGTAATACCGGTAAGATACGTAATATGTAAATAGAAGCACAAACAAGCAATATTCGTTCAATTTGGTAATATCTAACAAATCGTAAAGAGTCATTTCAATAAATTGACATAAGGAATATCAAAACAGTGTGTACATTCTAGCTCTAGTATGTCTTTACACACGATATTTTTGTATATAGATGGGCTGGATAAACTTAAGACTTATCTATGTTGAATCCTCGGAGTAACAAAATAAAAAGAAACAACTTTGTTACAATAGAAATGACTTGTGTACGTTGGATCCTCGGAGTAACAACTAAATCCAACCAAAAAAAAACTTTGTTACAACAGAAATGACTTCTGTACGTTGAATCATCGGAGTAACAACTGAATAAAAATAAATTTGTTACAACAGAAATGACTTGTGTACGTTGAATCCTCGGAATAACAATAAGAGACAGAATCAGGGACGAAAACGTCAGAAGAATAGCAAACACAATGTCAATCCTGGATTACATCAGAAGACAAACAGATTAAGTGGCTTCCGCATGCTTCCTGGTTTCCATCAGACAGTGCTCCTCAAAAAAGCATTACTATACAGGCACGATAGATACAAGGTCAGGGGCAGACCTTGTGAACGATGTATTGCAGAAATAAAAGAGTCAACGAAAACAATCATATATGAAGCACTTACAAAAGCCATCTCCAGAGAAATATTCTAATCCTGGCACTGCAATGCATGAAAGGGTATAAAGCGAAAAGACAAGAAGAAGAAGTAATGATAAACTCCCACTGTTTAACTCCGCATGTCAGACACTTTCCTAGTAGAAGCCTTTTTCAATAGACATTGCATTAGCTGAAAGCTGAAGTCTTTCTAGATATGGAAGAAAGCTCTAAGAAACCACCAAACTGCGCTTAGGGCGTAAGAGCAAATCGCACGTAATTTCTGGGGATCAGAACAAACAAATATACTACAATGTAGTATCTGTAACAACAGATGGTTGCGTAAGGTAGGAAGTGACATAAGACACAGGATACAAAATTTAATTTATTTTAAAATAACTGTTTTAAAAATCTCTTAAATATTGGCTGGGGGGGGGGAATGTAAGTCAAGCAAAAATGAGATGATATTGAACAACAATTGATACTGCACAACAATTGATTTCTACAACAATAAGAAGATAAAGGTGGACTTATATCGGACATGTATTTAAAATAAATGAATATAGATTGCCACTGCAGGAACTTCGGTTACGTTAAATAAAAATGTTTCTCTTATGGTGAAGTACACCCTTTCAATCTAGGGCGTTAGTCAAATTTAGTTATATCTGACCTTTTAATAGTAAAAATATATTAGTTAAGGTCGCGGTTTTGGAAATCCAGCCACAACGACGTCCGTGAATCGTCTCTTTATTTTAAACACTACAATCACTATATTGGGTACCAGTGGGAAAACAATGAGAGGAAAACAAAGAGAAAACCTTAGCAGAGCAACCATCAAGGAGCATATAAATATAGGTGGAAACAACATGCACGAACAGCAGCATCAAATCATTAAAGCTGGATCTAGTTCCGTTAAAAAAAAAATAAAGTAACCCATATCATTTATTAATGTCGTAGGGGTGTGAGATGTTAGCGATCTCACATTTCAGTGGCTCTGTAAATGAGAGCGGTAGCCATCTCTTCTCCCTTGCAGTCTTTACTTCCTGGATTAATCGGGTACCCATTTAAGGCTGTATTAACCCGGGAGCAACTCATATGCGAAGCCAGTACGCTAACCACTGCGCTAACGCGGCTCCCTTGATCTAGTTCCGTATTCACCACTGAATGAAAATATATAGATAAATATAAGTCGGGGTAGAACCTACGCTCTCACAATGGTGGATATAGATGAGCAAAGGTAATCTGGGTAATAAGGAGTCTACCGCCGTATGCACGATGAATCTGGGGACAGCGTTTGCAATTATATGTCTTCTAAAACATGTGCAACTATTGACCTATCTGTTATTGTTTTTATCTTTGTCTCTATACCATTCCTGATCCTTTCCCTCCATGGAGCACCATACATAACATCATTTTTCCATAACTCTATATCATTGTCTGTATCTTGCATTTCACGTATGCACACGTCTGTGTACAGAAGTACAGGTCGATGCCAAGATCCTTACATCGACTTTAATTTCCCATACAGTAGACGCCATACATTCTACTATTCTTCATCATCTTTGTGTCCCAGGCGTAGTATAAAAAATATGAGCTTGAAAAATATTATGTTAATGTGTGTCCTTTCCAATATGTATGTGCTACTGACTTCGTCCTGCTACTTAACTCCAAAAAGTCTACATAGACAACGTATCTGAGAGTCCTTTACCGTCTTCAATTGTGTATATACTCGTAGAGAAGGTTGTTGAGAATACAAGAGTAGGTTGCTGAGGGTACAAGATGAGGTTGTTTGGTATACATCTGGTGAACCTGGAAAGTTGGAACAGAACTATATTTCATACATGAATACACCAATGATAACGGCCACATAACCAGACAGAAAGAGCAAAGTATTATCCAAAAAACACTTAACAAACGATACGAAAACAGGAGACCTATTGGACGCCCTCGTAAAAGGTGGATAGATAGTGTATTAGAGACACTCGGAAATATAACAGCAGAGGAGGCAAATAGAAGGGCAAAAGACCGTACACTCACTCTCCACTCAACACCGAAAGGTACATGAGGACACAAAGAAAGAAGAAGAAGAATGATAAATCATATATACAATCATCATTAAGTGGCGTTCCGCACCGAAGGTTCGCTGCAACGTATCTCCAACATCTCATGTCTCTTGTCTTGGAGGTGCACTCTGCTAGACTGTAACCTGACGATCGTGTGATGTTACTCTCCCACTTGTATCTCTTCCTACCTCTTGCTCGCTTCCCTTTGACTTTACCCTCAAGCAAGGTCTTAATAAGGTGCCATGTCTTTTAATGTGTCCAAAGTATTTTATTTGCCTGATCTTTATTTCTCTTTGTAGTTCCTTCTTTATATTAAGTGTTTTTAGTATCTCTTTATTTGTTTTCTTCTCTTTCCATGATATTCTCCCTAGGGAGAACATATATACAATAAAGACTCACAAACACAGAAGACATAATTTATTTCCCGATTGTGTTTCCTGTTTTTGTTGTTGTTTTATTTGATATTGATAAATGCCTTGTGGTCGAAACATTGATTATATGTATATGTCTTATTTGTGAAACTGAATTTAACCAATTATGTTAACTTCTTATACTTTGTAAATAAGAAAATATAAACCAATAAGAATAAACATCAAAACTGACACAATCTCAGAAAAAAGAATTATAAAATTATTGTTCTTATGATTTACCAGTAGTTGCTAACATATTTGTGTGTGGATGGGTGGGTGTCTGGATGGGTGGGTGTGTGGATGGGTGGGTAGGTGACCATGACCAACTTTCAGTTAAAATTTCTTTCATCTTTAATCTGTATTGGCTGAGGAATTTTTTTTCATGTTCGTTCTGAAATACATGCAGTAATGTTCATGTAGCGGGACAATTCTAGATTTTTCCACCAGAATCTAGAGTACAGGCATGCGTTTCGTCGCTGTTTATTGTAATTTCACCATTTGTCCGATACATTTGACTACGGCGGATATTTCCTGGTCAAAATTCTGTTTCATTATAATTTATCGTATTAGAAATTATATCATTCCAGTGTCAACATATGGTTGTGAGACGTGGACAGTTACATCGGCAACGGTAAAAGAACATATCGACATTCGAAATAAAATGTTATAGAAAGATCCTAAGAATATCATGGACAGAAAGACAAACCAGTGCAGACTTTTGCAAAGAAATAAGCATAGAAGAAGGCTGACTACTAAAGACTAGGAAATAGCGCAAGCTAACATATATCAGACATATAAAGAGACACAATGGTATAGAAAGTTTAATCATGGTGAGAAAAGTCCCATGAGAGAGAACAAGAGTACCAAGACTACGATGGACACATGACATCGAAAATCTTCTGAAGATGACACTAGAAAATACTGGGCAGCTTGAACAGAACCGAGATACTTACAGACTGGAGGTGATACAACGTACTGTAAAGGACGCATCACATAGATAGATAGATTATCTTATTTTGTATTGTTAAAAAAACAACATATCAAATAAACAAATTTGTTTATAAACAAATTTGGTTGCCATCCCTGCGCTATGGAGACGGGGCTTGATGAAATCTAGTCATCTATTTTGTTTTTTATTTTGTTGTTTTCTGTTGTTTGTCTCTTGAAAAAGGTTCAATTTGAGCCGATACTTGGAGAATTGTCCTGTTTAGTTTTATTGTATGTTTTTTTATATATACTTTTTAAATATATTTTTATTAATAGGCAAGGTAAGTGTTTTAGTAACCTGTTTAATTCATTTTGCTTGACTATTTGTTCATTGGGTTACTGCGGCACCATCCACTTTGTCGGACACCCTCTGACCATTTGGTTATTTATATCAAATAGCGACATATCTGTGACACCATTAGACGTGTCCTGACCCCCCAATAGTCCATTTTTGTACGCGACCCCCATCTCCACTTTCTAGTAAATTTAGTAAAGAGATGAGACTATCCATGGACCTATAGTCCCAATTAAGAGCAACTGTTATGTGCAGTTCGCGCGCGTTTTGTTGTAAACATTACAACAGTACGCTGTGCCATCCTCGCACTTATTATGGTAAGAAACTGAACAATTCACCAGCAACTCTTATCAAATCTAACCAATATAATTTCTGTCTAGGTCATATGCTGGTACCTTGTATCACTGCAGGAGATGGATATTACTGTAAACAATGTTCTGACAGTACCTTCCAGCCTAATGAGAATTGGATTACTGACAAATGCCGACTACGGTAAGATTTTGTTGTTTGTGCTCTGACCAATATATTTCTTGTATATGCAACCATATCCACGCCACGGGCAATTGTGCATACGGACCGTTCAGAAAACAATGGCAACCTACTGATCGTATTAATATTGCCTAGAAAATTACTACAGCAAAAAAATGATGGGTTGATAGCTACGTCCTGAATAGGATAAGCTACCAATATATAACCAACGCCATTTCCGATATAACAACTACTGATTAATAAGACATGTGACTAACCTTAATTTTCATTGGCTGTCACACGTATTATAATCATAATGACCAATGCAAATCACACAATTATCCAAGTTAGTCATTACATAGACGTGAACCAGTAGGTCTTATATTACCGAGTGTCACAATAGAACAATCTATTGATAAACGTAACCGAGGTTATGTTGACAGCAGTCTCAGACGTGTTTTGTATCTTCTTGGTATACGCAGAGAGGACTCAAATGTCCAATTCTGGAATAAGAACCTCTTTTTTGATACGCATAGTCAGAGTACGACATAGGTGGGGGGGGGGGGTTGTTGTCTTTTTGGATAGAGCATATTCTCTGTTCTCTTAGATTGAATGAATGTGGTGCTGCAGTAAAACTTTATACCATGTAGATAGATAAATAAACGCAGATGTTAAATAGGATAACTATGTTTTACATAGTATAAATTACAACATAACGCATTGACGATTCAACATAAATGCCCTCTTATATATATCGACTTAATATATAAAGACTTACTTATACACAGTTCGGGCGCGTTTATTTCAACAAAAGAAAGACTTTGCTTGTAGAAACACTTTGCATGTACGAAACGCTGTGTTTGTGGGAAACCAGTGTGCAACGAAAGAGAGTCACCTTCAGTTTCCTGGACGAGGAATATCCACAATGCATATGGGTCAGATTATACGCTAATTGCTTGTAGGAAACACTTTGTTTGTAAGAAACACTTTTGATTTAGGAAACACTTTGTAAGAAACACTTTTCATTTAGGAAACACTTTGTAAGAAACACTTTTCATTTAGGAAACACTTTGCTTGTAGGAAACACTTTGCTTGTAGGAAACACTTTGTTTGTAAGAAACACTTTGTTTGTAAGAAACACTTTGTTTGTAAGAAACACTTTGTTTGTAAGAAACACTTTGTTTGTAAGAAACACTTTGTTTGTAAGAAACACTTTGTTTGTAAGAAACACTTTGTTTGTAAGAAACACTTTGTTTGTAAGAAACACTTTGTTTGTAAGAAACACTTTGTTTGTAAGAAACACTTTGTTTGTAAGAAACACTTTGTTTGTAAGAAACACTTTGTTTGTAAGAAACACTTTGTTTGTAAGAAACACTTTGTTTGTAAGAAACACTTTGTTTGTAAGAAACACTTTGCATGTACGAAACGCTGTATTTGTAAGAAACCAGTGTTCAACGAAGGACAGTCACCCTCAGTTTCCTGAAAGAGGAATATCCACACGACATATGGGTCAGATTATACACAGGTTGCTTGTAGGAAACACTTTGTTTGTTAGAAAAACTTTGCATGTTGGAAACGCTTTGTTTGTTAGAAACACTTTGCATGTTGGAAACACTTTGTAAGAAACGCTGTGCTTGTAAGAAATACTTTGCTTGTATGAAACACTTTTCTCGAAGGAAACACTGCTTGTAAGAAATACTTTGCTTGTAAGAAATACTTTGCTTGTAAAAATTCTTGAGACTAACGGGAATTGAACCAGTCCGTTCAACGGCACCAAATCGCCTGGCAACTATTGAACACGCGTTCTTCCGTACTTGACTAACCGCAGCTCAAAAAAAAAGATGCGATTTCATCAAGCCTTTCAAACCGTGCACACAAAGTCACCAGAACGGACCGATCGAGACAAGGACTATTACAACAACAACAAACATCCCGTAAAGGTATTGAAATATCCTCAGTAACAACAAACATATAACATAAATATCCCGTTAGTCTCAAGAATCTTCTAAAAAATTGTCCTCTGGCTTCCTACTTATATTTGCTTGTAAACAACACTTTGCTTGTAGGAAACACTTTTCTTGTAGGAAACACTTTGTAGGAAACACTTTGTTTGTAAGAAACACTTTGCTTGTAGGAAACACTTTGCTTGTAGGAAACACTTTGTTTGTAAGAAACACTTTGCATATAGGAAATACACTTTCTTTAATATTTTAGAAAGCGAGGACATCTGCTTGCAGGAAATATATCACACATGGCACATTTAAGAACTCCGGTTATAACAAATGCTATCAGTCCGTCACAACGAAAAGGTGCGCCGTCTTTAAAGCGTACCACTCATACCACATAACCACTTTGCTTCAAGCAATAATTCCCAGCAATCTTCGAAACATTTGATTTTGCAAACAAGGCATCAGGAGCCAGACTCAAACCCCTAACCTTTAGAGCATACAGCGAATGACTTAATCACTACATCAGGAATCTCTACAAAATGATTAATTTACTCATTGTAAATTTAGTGTGCAATGCCACGAGCTTATCAGTCTTCACCTCTTGATGAATCTGTGTCGTGTCTGGTCTTGATGGATCTGTGTCGTGTCTGCTCTTGATGGATCTGTGTCGTGTCTGCTGTTGGTGGATCTTGTCGTGTCTGCTGTTAATGGTTCTGTGTCGTGTCTGCTCTTGATGGATCTGTGTCGTGTCTGCTGTTAATGGTTCTGTGTCGTGTCTGGTCTTGATGGATCTGTGTCGTGTCTGCTCTTGATGGATCTGTGTCGTGTCTGCTCTTGGTGGATCTTGTCGTGTCTGCTGTTAATGGTTCTGTGTCGTGTCTGTCTTGATGGATCTGTGTCGTGTCTGCTCTTGGTGGATCTTGTCGTGTCTGCTATTAATGGTTCTGTGTCGTGTCTGTCTTGATGGATCTGTGTCGTGTCTGCTCTTGGTGAATCTGTGTCGTGTCTGTTCTTGGTGAATCTGTGTCGTGTCTGCTCTTGGTGGATCTTGTCGTGTCTGCTCTTGATGGAACTATGTCGTGTCTGTCTTGATGGATATGTATCGTGTCTGCTCTTGGTGGATCTTGTCGTGTCTGCTCTTGGTGAATCTTGTCGTGTCTGCTCTTGATGGTTCTGTGTCGTGTCTGCTCTTGATGGATCTATGTCATGTTTGCTTTTGGTGAATCTGTGTCGTGTCTGCTCTTGATGGATCTGTGTAGTGTCTGCTCTTGATAAATCTGTGTCCTGTCTGCTCTTGATGAATCTGTGTCCTGTCTGCTCTTGATGGGTCTGTGTCGTGTCTGTCTTGCTATTTCCAAGCCTTCTGCAGATATAATATTTGATTCCTTCCCCAGTAGTTTAGACAGGCGTCTTTAGTGGACGTCATCACAATAAAGATTACGAACTGAGAAATTGAAGTCCACACTCAACCTCCTTAATCGCATAATATGACTAGAATGACAGATATAAGTATTGTTACTTTTTTCTGCGCTTTTGAATCTCGGCAACACCACTATCAGAACAATGATGAACCTGCCTTGACTGGAATGCAAGGAGACGTAGCGAGTATAATTACCCTTGTACAGTTGACCGTAAATGGTGTTAAATCAACCGATATCATCGTCTTGTGCACTGCAGGGACAGAAGTATACATAATTCCTATAATGATACCGGGGTGGCACAGAATTAGAGACTTGACAGCAGCCGACCTTAACATTTTTAGAAGGCTGACCCGGTGGAAGAACAGACGAATTGATACATGGAATAATGGCCACGCTTCTTTATTTACATTGTACACAGAATGACTATTTGTTTATTAACTTTCTACGATACTCAGATCTTCTTTCGACTTGTATTTTTTAGGAAACGATGTTCTGTCTTTAGTTTGTTTCTAACATGGTTCTTCCTGTTTGTAGGAAACACTCATAACCTTTAGTTACATTTATAGATTAGGGCTATGTATTTATCAATATTATACTAACAGATCATTTATTTACGTTTATAGAATAGCTTGGGACATTTTTGAACCAATATTATAATAAACAGATCATTTATTTATGTTTTAGCTTGCAAAACACTTTTTTGTGTGTAGAAAACGCTTTTCTTGTAGGAAACATTTTTGTTATAGGAAATACTTTGCTTGTAGGAGACAACTTTACTTGTATTACATTTTTCTCGTAGGAAATGCTTTGCTTGTAGGTAATATTTTTCTTGTAGGAAACATTTTTCTTGTAAGAAACACTTTTCTTGTTTGGAAACACTTTGCTTGTATGTACCATTTTCCTTGTGAGAACCACTGTGCTTGTAGGAAACAAAAACAAAAAAAAGGAAACACTTTGCTTTTGAGAACCACTGTGCTTGTAGGAAACATTTTTTCTCATAGGAAACACTTTGCTTGTAGGAAACATTTTTCTTGTAGAAATCATTTTTCTTGAAGAAACCACTATGCTTGCATGAAACATTTTTCTTGTAGGAAACAAGCATCCTTTGTTTAAGTACCGTTTGTATCATCCTTCGCCTATAGCAAACATACTTGATGTAAACGTTTTAAAAAAACAGCGTCGCTTTTCTTTGCTACTTTGGCTGTCCCCGGGGGTTTTCATTAACGGACGACACAAAGTATATACAAAGGGACCAATGATCAGTAGCGTCAAGATCAGTAACAATTTTTGAGATAAGCACTTAGGGCTATCCTGCAGGACTTGTACGAAATACACTTTGTGTGTTCATTTTATTGTGAAAAATATAATATCTTTACGCTATATAAAATACGACTACTATCTCTGTTTGAAATAGAAAACAACCGTTAGTTAATTATTTTATGATAAGGAAATCGCGATCTTTCTATTATGTTCTAAAGTTAAGGTGATATGGTGTTCCTCCTTCGCAAGCAAAGATGAGTATGGAATGAAAATTAATAAATGTGATGAACAAGTAGAAAGAAAAAAAAATTTGTGATTGTCTAATTTGGTTTGTGAGTTCCTAGATGCCCGATGAGTCAAACTCGTGCCAAGAAAGTTATATTGCAGTGCATGCAGAGGATTAAGGGTAGAGGAGTATTCAGATTAGCTGTTTCGCTTTCGTCGCTTGTAAATTGTCCGTAGTGTTTTTACTTTTTCATATTTAGTGACGTCAGCAGTGATCTGAGTGTGCCAAGCTGAGCGATTCAGCGTTGTCGTCTCCCAGGAGCTAGGATCGATGCTGCAGTGCTTGCGAGAGTTTTTCTTAGGTGATCCTTGAATCGCTTTTTCTTCCCTTCGCTTGAACGTTTACCCCGTAGAATAACCTATTTGGAAGACGTTCGTATGGCATACGGACGATGTGGCCAGTCCAGTGGAGTTGGGATCTAGTCAGCAGTGCATTGATAATTTTCATACGGGACTTAGAATTTCTGTGTCTGTTACTCGATTCTGCCAACGTACTCCCATGTGCTTTCTTAGGCACCGAAGGTGAAAAGAGTTAATCTGTTGAGCGTGTCTCGCATAGACAGTTCAGGATGGCGCAGGATAAAGCAGTGTTGGTAGAACCACAGCGTAGTACACGTCCAACGTAGTTGATAAACTGGGCCCACGCATGATCAAGCCATTCACCTAAAGGCTCCTGAATGCCGTCCTGACGTGAGCAATACGCAAGCCAGCATCATTGTCAATTGTCGCAGTTTGCGACAGGGTCCTGAAATCTTATATATATATATATATATATATATATATATATATATATATATATATATATATATACCATAATATACAAACGAGTTTGGTCCCTTTTTCTGTGTTTACTGGTTCTTTGTAGGGGACTCCGGCGCTGGGTGATAATTACTAATGTCTTAGCGGTGCTGATAGTGAGACTGAATTCATGACAGGCCAAAGAAAAGAGGCCCATGCTGCCCCGCATGTCTTTCAGACTGGTAGCGTTTAGTGTACAATGGTCGGTGAACAAGAGTTCGCGAACAATATCCGTCTTAGTTCTGGTCTTTGCCTTCCATCTACTAATATTGAACAGCACTCCATAAGCTCGATAGCGAAAGAAAATTCCTGCACTGTTATTCCGTAAGGCATCATGTAACATGACAGAGACGGCCATGCTGAAAAGCGTCGGAGCCAGGACGCAACCCTGTTTGATACTGTTAGTTACTGGAAACAGGTTTAAGTGTGCGCCTTCATTTTGCACACACCCTGTCATAACATCATAGAACTGGTGAGCCATATTGGTGAATTTTTTGGGACATCCAAATTTGGCCATGATCTTCCATAGTCCTTCGCGATTTATAGAGTCAAATTCCTAAGTTAGGACGACAAATGTTGTGTAGAGACCAATGTTCTGTTCGCGACACTTTTTTCTGTAGTTGACTGGTAGTGAATATCATGTCAGCCGTACCTCTGCCCTGTCGGAAGTCGAGGCTCTCTGAGAGGAGACCTGTCTCAAGATGGGCTTGCAGTCTGTTTAACAGGACCCTAGCCAGGATCTAACCTGCTAAAGAGAGCAGGGATACACCTCGGTGGTTGTCGCAAGCTATGCGATTTCATTTTCTCTTATATATATTTATGATGGAAGCATCTTTAAAGTCTTGTGATATCGTTTCTAGATTCCACATCGTCTGGAAGAGCTCTATGAATTTAGCTGTCATAACAGAGCCACTGACGGCGTAAACATTGGCTGTAATGGAGTCAGGACCTGGCGCTTTTCCTACCAAACAATTTGAGATTTCTTTCTCCATATCCTCAAGGCAAAGAGACTCGGATAATGAATGATTGAATAGTATTTTCGTGATGTTCAATCTCATCGTCGTTGATAGTGGAAGGGCAGTTTAGTACAAGGTCCAATGGCAGCAATCTGCCGTCGTGGGTGAAGGTAATTCTTCATGTACTATACCGCAGCAACTTTTAGGTAGGGTGGCCAGTTCCCTTCCTTGCTTGCTGTCTTTACCTCCCCTAACTCATGTGATTATGTTTGAGATACACGCTATTCTGCAGGACTTGTACGAAATACACTTTGTTTATTATTTACGTCTGAGTCGACTGGAGTGGTCGTGATACGCGAGAATTCACAACCCGCATTTGTGTGTGTTTGGTCGTGGTTTCGAACCTAGCGCGCTGTAACCCGGTCATAGCTTTACAGCTCACTATCCACAAGGCTTCCGCGCTCCTCAAATGTTCTACTACCATCTTGAAATCACACAGCCACGATGTCAATCAAAAACACCCATCATTTATACCACCACATGGTTGCATAATTTCATCTTATGAAATGTTAGCATATAAAAAGGTAGAAAATGTCTCCTATATGTTTCTACACATATATACCCCGTCTTCTATACGTATCTAAACATATAGGCCTATACTCCGTCTTCTATATGTCTCTACAGATATATACCACCACGTCTTCTATATGTCTCTACAGATATATACTCCGCCTTCTATATGTCTCTACAAATATATACCTCGTATATATACCTCGTCTTCTATATATCTCTACACATATATACCTCGTCTTCTATATGTCTCTACACATATATACCTCGTCTTCTATATGTCTCTACACATATATACCTCGTCTTCTATATGTCTCTACACATATATACCCCAACGCCTTCTATATATCTCTACACATATATACCTCATCTTCTATGTCTCTACAGATATATACCCCACGTCTTCTATATGTCTCTACACATATATACTCCGCCTTCTATATGTCTCTACACATATATACGCCTTCTATATGTCTCTACACATATATACTCCGCCTTCTATATGTCTCTACACATATATACCCCGCCTTCTATATGTCTCTACACATATATACCTCGTCTTCTATATGTCTCTACAGATATATACCCCAACGCCTTCTAAATGTCTCTACACATATATACTCCGTCTTCTATATGTCTCTACACATATATACTCCGTCTTCTATATGTCTCTACACATATATACTCCGTCTTCTATATGTCTCTACACATATATACTCCGAATTCTATATGTCTCTACACATATATACTCCGTCTTCTATATGTCTCTACACATATATACTCCGTCTTCTATATGTCTCTACACATATATACCCCAACGTCTTCTATATGTCTCTACACATATATACCTCATCTTCTATGTCTCTACACATATATACCCCAACGCCTTCTATATGTCTCTACACATATATACCTCATCTTCTATATGTCTCTACACATATATACCTCATCTTCTATATGTCTCTACACATATATACCCCAACGTCTTCTATATGTCTCTACACATATATACCTCGTCTTCTATATGTCTCTACACATATATACCCCAACGTCTTCTATATGTCTCTACACATATATACCTCATCTTCTATATGTCTCTACACATATATACTCCGTCTTCTATATGTCTCTACACATATATACCTCGTCTTCTATATGTCTCTACACATATATACCTCATCTTCTATATGTCTCTACACATATATACCCCAACGTCTTCTATATGTCTCTACACATATATACCCCAACGTCTTCTATATGTCTCTACACATATATACCTCGTCTTCTATATGTCTCTACACATATATACCCCAACGTCTTCTGTATGTCTCTACACATATATACCCCGCCTTCTATATGTCTCTACACATATATACTCCGTCGTCTATATGTCTCTACACATATATACCCCGCCTTCTATATGTCTCTACACATATATACCTCGTCGTCTATATGTCTCTACACATATATACCTCGTCTTCTATATGTCTCTACACATATATACCCCAACGTCTTCTATATGTCTCTACACATATATACCTCGTCTTCTATATGTCTCTACACATATATACCTCGTCTTCTATATGTCTCTACACATATATACCTCGTCTTCTATATGTCTCTACACATATATACCCCAACGTCTTCTATATGTCTCTACACATATATACCCCAACGTCTTCTATATGTCTCTACACATATATACCTCGTCTTCTATATGTCTCTACACATATATACCTCGTCGTCTATATGTCTCTACACATATATACCTCGTCTTCTATATGTCTCTACACATATATACCCCAACGTCTTCTATATGTCTCTACACATATATACCTCGTCGTCTATATGTCTCTACACATATATACCTCGCCTTCTATATGTCTCTACACATATATACCTCGTCTTCTATATGTCTCTACACATATATACCCCAACGTCTTCTATATGTCTCTACACATATATACCTCGTCTTCTATATGTCTCTATACATATATACCTCGTCTTCTATATGTCTCTACACATATATACTCCGTCTTCTATATGTCTCTACACATATATACTCCGTCTTCTATATGTCTCTATTAGAAATTAGTCTTTATGTCTTATAAACCAGATGATCATTGTTCAATGCCACTGATAGTTGATGTCTTCTGTGTACGATAGAAAGTTTTGGAAACTTCCCATTGCACACAAGTAACATGATCTTTGTGCGATTCCAAATTCTGGGGATTGGAACTAATATTGAAAGCAAATGTTACGTTGTAAATAATGTGACGTTTCTGTTATGTTTTTATTTGTTATTTTGGAGTCCATTTCGGTTATGTCAGGGCGTATGACATTGAAAAAATAATATAGTTTAGGTAATGCAGTTCAGGTAACTGTGTCACCACTAACTTCCAGATATAAATCTGTATTATTGTTATAAGATCAATCGTCGTTTATCAAAGATAAAATTTTAAAAAAAACTCCAGTAAAACTGTCTACCACGTGGTAAAAGAAAATGTATTTTAAAAATTCGAAAACAATGGTTAAAATTCAGTTTTATAAATAAGACAAATAAACAGATATAACGTTTCGGCCAAGACACCTTTGTTAAGGTAAGACAAACCAATCACGGGAACTAAGACAAAAGTAGACAAACACTAGATTAAAGAAAATAATATAGGCATCTACGTCACCATAGAAGAAATAGATAGAAGTAGAATATATTTCAGTGGAATTTATCGAAGTGGAAGGTAAGAGTACTTTACAGTAGATTTGTGGAGAAATAGACAACAACGAGGAAACTTTAGAGAACAATAAACCAGATAAGTGACACGAAAGAAAAATATGGCAATTACTCGTTACTTTCTAATTACACGAAGAAGTACAAATTAGCTCAATTCTATTGATAGAAATGTATAAAATTGAAGTATGGGCCCTATTTAAGCTTATTCAGAATAGTGGAAGCTTCTTTTGTGTCATGTGACGTATTCCTTCCAGAACGTTGTCTGCCCAATGAACTCTCTGAACCTCTCTCTGTCTTGGGCGATGTGGCTTGCATTTTCTAGCGATATATTCATGTTATCTTTAATGTCGTCAGTCCATCGTCTTCTTGGTCTGCCCTTTCTCCTCTACCCAGGTACTCTTCCCTCCATTATTTGTCTTTCTAAACAGTTGTGTCTCTTTATATGACCAAACAGCTTCTTTTAGGAACAGTTAACTATTTCCTGGTATTTCTTCTTCTTCTTCAGCGTTCATTCTCAAACTTCTGCTGGATCTCTCCTGTAGCAGTACTACTAGATCTCCAACAGGATGCAGTCCAGAGAATTGAAATGCGTTGTGTCACCGTTTTATTTGCGCCATTGGCCCGACACATCCATCTTCGGCGGATTTTCTTGGTATTATAATTAAATTAAGACATTGTGCATTATCGAACTGTTAAACAGTAAAGGTTATATGCATTTTAAAGGTGTCTTAATTTGTATCTCCACTTTTTCTTCGACATTTTGATATTTTATTGTTTACTGTAGGCATACATAATAAGAGAGAATACAAAGTAATAATTAAAAGATATGGGTACGTGCTTGGTAGGAGCGTCGGCCTATGTAATCTATACTAAAACAGGCGCGGCCTATATAATCTATATGAAAGAAGGCGCAGACTATGTAATCTATATGAAAAGAAAATGTTACGAATAAGCTTTAGTAAAGTTGGAAATTTCCGTCATCATCATGTGACATGCTGGGAAGTTTAGGCGATCATTGATGTCCACGATATCTATCTGCTACAGTGTATTAGTCTCACTGCTGCTACTCTACCATGCAATCCAAGCTATAGAAGGGTATACGATCTCAAGGTGGGCAAAGGAAGCGCTACAAGGACTCGTTAAAGAACTGACTGAAAGCCTTTGAAATAGACCACGATACATGGGAAGAACTTGCACAAAATAGATCTACATGACGTTTTAAAATGTAAAATAGCGCATCATCTTGTGAAAATAAAATATATGCAACAGCTCAACAGCGGAGAGCAGCTAGAAAGTCACGGATAGACCAAGATCCGTCTACTGTCGTCATTCCATGTCCAAACTGTCCAAGGAAATTTACAGATCGAATAGGGCTCATTAGCCATCTACGAACTCATAATCAAGGATATAACTAAAATTGAATTTTCAAACATGGATGTAACAAATGGTCATCATCACTTGTTATGGACGAACAACATCATGCAATCCAGTATTTCAACATGATACTGTTTTTATGTTTTATGAATTATAACTTCCATTCTTAGTGTTAATAAACATATAAACATAACAGCAAATTTTAATGAAACAAATGAACTGCTTTTTGCAGATGACCAGGTTTTATTCCACAACAGCATTAAAAACCTGCAAGACCACCTAAGCATAATAGACACAGCAGGCAAGTAATTTGGAATGAAAATCAACATAGACAAAACAGAAGTAATGAATATTGCAAGAGAAAAGGAGAACATCAACATATAGATAAATAATAAACAATTACAACAAGTAGATGAAATCAAATATCTGGGCAGCACATTGAGATATGACAATAAACAAGAAGCAGAAATAAACACAAGATGTAATAAGGCCAGTCAGATCATTGGTCAATTAACACCTTTACTAAGAAACAAAGATATTACACTAGAAACAAAGAAAGCGCTATTAGAGAAACAATTAGGGATCAAGTAAACAATGGAATACATCCAGAAACAAGTTCAATGGTTCGGCCACATAACCAGACAGAAAGAGCAAAGTATTATATTAAAAAAAACACTTAACAAAAGATACGAAAAAAATCGACCTATTGGACGCCCTCGTAAAAGGTGGATAGATAAATTATTAGAGACACTCGGAAATATAACAGCGGAAGAGGCAAATAGAAGGGCAAAAGAACATACACTCACTCTCCCCTCAACACCGAAAGGCACACGAGGACAGAAAGAAGACAAGAAGATTCTGAGTGTTTGTAAGAAAAATAACGACATATATAGACATTTAACCTGCCTTTTTCTCAAAACAACCATAACTAGTGAATTTAATTATTTAAGAAACCTGTTTATTTCCTTGTTATCTCTTGTCTGTCTCTTCCTTTATGTAGTGCCAAACTGATATATCGCTCTATTGAAAGTTCGTGTTCGTATTTGCTACGATTATATGCAGTAGCACCTAAAGCTATGGGAGATTTCAAGATCGACATGTACGTCATAGTCTATTTCTACAATGTTGTTGAAGAGTATTTGCCCTTTTATTGATTGACGGTTCTCGCCCCTTCTCTTCACAGACTGTCTCATTATTTGCAAGTTTTTATTGTGGAAGAAATGTTATCGTGTGCCAATAGATTTCTCTTTGCTGTTATATATTGTCTTATGATGACCATATATATTGTCTTTCCCCATGTGGTTTGTGATCCACTCTTGCCGTTAAGCGTATGGGTGATTGGAGCTTGAGCTTGCGTTCTAAAGCCAGATGTGTGGCCTCGGCTGTGCTTTGACCGTGTCTGTACAGGATGTCACTGACGTTTTCTATCCATCTTTTCCGTGGTCTTCCTCTGGCTTTGTATCCTGATTTCATTTGGTTATATGCTTATACGGGCAACTTTTCGTGATGCATTCTCATAATGTGGCCAAATCACTTGATCTGTACAAGATATTATACCTATTCTTTCCCTGATATATTCATTTCGCAATCTGTCAAGCCTGGTTACCCCGGCAGCTTTCCTCATGCATTTCATCTCATATATATATATATACATACATATACACACACACACACACACACACACAGTTGTCACGTTTACCCAATAGATACAACATTGATATGAACAAATTATTTGGGGTATCCATAGTGTAATGGTCAAGCCTTTAAATGGTGTTGGCAAGATTGTGGATTGGAATTCTGATTTCAAATCTGGTTTGTATGTATATTTTTCTGAATAAGATAACCACTTGAACTATTTAAGTTAATTAAGCTATTAATAATGAAGTACTATTAGCGGAAAGAATATGTATCCACCTATATTAGATAGCGTCGCTGTAATTACATCGGACACGCACTACGACTGGATATTGAAAGACTTCTCTGTCAAGCTTTGATGTGGTCACCAAAAAGCAAGAGAAAACGAGGAAGACCAAAAAAAACTTTACGTAGAACTATTACAATGGAACATTTCACCATCGGTATCAGACACAATGAAGATCTAAAGCAAATTGCAATGAAACGAGAGACATGGAAATCTATTACTTCCGCCATATGTGCCATCTTTGACCCTAGAGGAATAACTATTAGCGGAACTGTTAGTAGATTCTATAAACCACATCTTGTAATAAGTATGTGTCCCCATCGAGACCTTGAAGTGAAGACGTGGCTTAGTCCAGTCAACAGAGGCTGGACACTAAGATTGGTCGGGCCATCGCTTATTCCGACTAGGACCGCAGTCCTGCCAAAGCAAGCAGATGTGCTGAAGTTGGAGATACCATGCCGAGAGGCGTACATGGTAACATACAACCCGCGTATTTCACATGTAATGAGAATGGGAATAGAATGATACTGTAAGTGTTTGAGGGAGAACGTAGAAGACGAACGGGAAACATCATAAATGTCACTATGAATATCAAGAGCCTTACAGAATAAAGTTTTCCCTCAAACACTGTTACCTGTGCCAAACATGAACGATAACATCGAACCACAGAAGAACACTAGTTACAGTAGATATGCCAAGAATATGCAGAATTCTCAGAGTAACGAGATGAGGAAATATCAATAAAGAAACAATCAAGTGACACGTGGGTAAAACAAACAATGCTAGACTTCATTAAAATACAGCAGGTCAAATGGTTACATCATGTAGGAAAGACTCCGGATAGCATCTCCTCAAAACACGATACTCTTTAGATAGCGGGCACAAAGTAAGGTGATAGCTACGCAAAAAATTGATAGCAGGGATAATAGGTTATAAAAACAACTTTACAGGTGGCACGTACAAGAGACCAAATCTAGAGAGCTCTTCCTTCCCTGACGCTGTGAGGCACAATTGAGATTGTGGAATAGCAAAGAAAACGAGACGTGTTGTTATAGTTGTATATTTTATAATATACAATTTTTGTGTATAAAAAATTGTATCCGGAGTCTTCTGATGTAACCATGAGCACTCATCGTGCATCAGGGAGGCTTTCTATGGGCTGTGGAAATAAAGGTCGTTTTGCCATAGCAGACGCCGAGATATGTAAAGAAATTATTTTTGATTGTACATTCGAAAGAAAAAAAATTATGCCCCAACCCTGGATTGAACCCGGGATTTAAGGATCGTGATTTCTACTGAATGTATGATGTACATGAATGATTTATGTATCAGTTTAATAGTCCATCACGCTGATCAATCTATAGTGAAGCTAGACCCATGTATTGCCAACGCTTGAAATGGAAGCAAAGAATAACAGCAATGTTGCTTGTCATGCATATCGTAGGATGCGACTAATTGTATTTACCGGGCGACGTTGACTGTTCCATCCATTCTGTAGAGAGTCAGTGACTCAGATGTCACGCTAAAGTTGGATGTGTCAGGCCGAAAGTCACAGGTATCACAGCTAATGTAAACCATGACACAAGACATTTCGTTCTCTGGACTACATCCTGCTAATCTGCAGGAGTTTGAGAATGAACGTACGTAGAAGAAGACGTCTAATGTGGCAAACTTTTTGAATCAATTGGTATGATTGAACTTTTTTGGAGTAGGGTCAAGAAGCTTCATTTGTAGTACTTTGAAGTTCCAAGTATTGTTACATGAGCTCGGAGGCCGGTGTGTATAACCTACAGTACTTTCTAATCGAGGGCGAGTAACAATGACAGTTACTTAACGATGTACTAGGACTGTAAGTCAAGATGTAATGGTGGATACACTGAATGAGAAATCTGACCACCTATGGACGTGTTTGGCGTGCAGTGACGATGATCCAACGACTAACTAACTAACTAACTTCCTAAGCAGTCTGACAGTCCAGTACAAATTGCGGGACCGGCCGTATTAGACTCCTTGGCTGTATATTGCTCATCCCTGGTATAAAGTCTGAGAAAGCACGACTTCCCAGTACAATGATATACTTCGATATTTCCACGCCCTCTATAACAGTTGATTATATATGTAGACATTGCTGTAGACGTTATCTTAATTTGTCTCAATGAAGATAAACCAGTTTGTCAAGTTTTTACCAAAGTGTAGCTCACAATTTATAGAAAACCCATATTGCTGAATGTGACCATACCAGCAACACATGTATACAACCGTTATTTTGATGTGGTTATTCCCGTAGAATTTAACTGTATCTAGACATATCTGGAAAAAAAACCCACAGAAATGAATATCATCATCATCAAGTGACATATTCTTTCCAGAACGTAGTCTTTCCTATGGATCTCTTGAATTCTCCGCGGTCTTGAGCAAGTTGCCCTGCATATTCCAGTGACATGCGCAGGCATTCTTTAATGTCTTTTGTCCAACGGCGTCCTGGTCGGCCTTTGCTCCTGTTGCCTTCTATCATCCCCTCCAGTAAAAACTCTCTCCATGCCGTCGTGTCTCTTAATATGATCGAAAATACTAGCTTTTTCTTTAATATAGTGGTCTGAAGTCAGCCTTCCTGGACGTTAATTGTTCGTAACACCTCCTGGTTTGTTTTCTTCGCTGTCCATGGTATTCTCAAAAAGAAATTTTCTATGGATGTAGTGAATAATTCGTATTGGAATTAGCGAGTATTAATTCAGTATTACCATCATGTCAGATCGCAATCTAACAAGTCGGGGTTAAAACCAGAAATGAGTATGCTGACGTGAAAACGGTGTTTGTATGTCCCTTTCAAGAGTTTAGTATATGTTTTATGAGGAATTAACAGCTATCAGTCAACGTATGCGCACGCATGAGTTTTCAAATTCTCACAACTTATATCATTTTCCGCTGAACATTTATCAATTTATACATGGATTTCTAAAAACAGGGATATAAATATATATCGACATGTGTTCATTTACCACCGACTAAGGTGCATTTGGCAGAACCTAGTGCTCTCCAGTTGGAACTATGTGTTGCTACTGTGTGTAGTTCTTGTATGTTATTGAAACCTATAGTCTACCCACTCTGATTGTTGTTCAGCGAAGTTTCTACTGGTCGCCCATTCTATCTTTTGCCTTCTGGACCACATTTTATTGATTGTATCGGTAATCGTTTGTTCATTAATTCTAACTACATCCATAAATTTGTTCACAGTTTCTTCTTCTCTTTGTGTATGTGTGTGTGTGTGTGTCTCTCTCTCCCTCCATGACCCTCTCTCTCCCTCTCTCTCCCTCTCTTTCCCTCTCTCTCCCTCTCTCTCCCTCTCTCTCCCTCTCTCTCCCTCCATGTCCCTCTCTCTCTCCATGTCCCTCTCTCTCCCTCTCTTTCTCCCTCCCTCTCTCCCTCCATGTCCCTCTCTCTCCCTCTCTCTCCCTCTCTCTCTCCCTATCTCTCCCTCTCTCTCCCTCTCTCTCCCTTTCTCTCCCTCTCTCTCCCTCCATGTCCCTCTCTCTCCCTCCATGTCCCTCTCTCTCTTTCTCTCCCTCTCTCTCCCTCCATGTCCCTCTCTCTCTCGCTCTCTCCCTCTCTCTCACTCTTTCATGTGACGTATTCTCTCCAGAACGTTGTCTTCCCAATGAACTCCCTGAACTCTTCTCTGTCTTGGGTCATAGGGCGTGCATTTTCCAACAACGTTTTCATGTTATCTTTAATGCTGTCAGTCCATCGTCTTCTTGTTTTGCCCTTGCCCCTCCTCCTCCCAGGTGTTCTGCCCTCCATTATGTGTCTATCTAAACAGTTGTGTCTCTTTATGTGACCAAACAGGTGTAGTTTTCTTTTTGCTATTATGTTTAGTAACCAACACTCTGGAATCTTCAATGTGTTTTATAATATCTGAGTTTTTCTTTTTTTTTCCTTCCATGAATATCTGAGTATCTTTCTGTAGCATTTCATCTCAAAAGCGTTGATCCTCGTTACCGTAATTTATTTAGTGTCCATGTTTCACAGCTGTATGTTGCATCTGGAAAAAAATAAAAGTTCTTAGCGTTAGCAGTGTCGTTTTTAGGTTGTTTTTCCATAGGTTATTTTGAACCTGTTATTTTACAAAATACCTTTGCCAATCTCTTCTTTATCTCTGCCGTACAGTCTCCTGCACCGTTGATGTTTGCTCCTAAGTTTTCTTATATGCAAAAATATATTGTTTGGTGTTATCATTTATTTGCTCATTTGGCTTGAATATTTCATAACCAATATTTAAGAGTTTTCTGAGAAATGTATGTTCTTATTAATTTAATTTGTTCTCCGGTTCTTTTGTTACTGCCCAGTTATTGCAACCATATTTTAACACAAATGTTACATTGTAGTTAAGCACTCGTAGTTTGGTATTTTTACTTATTGTTTGTTTTTTGCAAATGTTTGTTAAGTTGTTGAATGCAATGGATGCCAGAGAAGTACTGATAGAAATCGTTTTTGTTGTATCTTCATATTTTATCATTTTATTACACAAGTAGGGATAATTATAAACTTCATGAATTGTTCTAATTGTTACGAATTGTAACAAAATTTAAGTTAGTAAGTTTCACAATCTTAGTTTTGGAAGTGTTAATTTGAAGGCATATTTGTTCTGAAAGACATTTCTTATGCCTTATCAGGTGTAGGATATAGTAGCACAAAGTTGTCTGCAAAATCAAGATCACTAAGAGTGCTATCAATACAAGGAAATACCCTTTTGTATAAAATAAAAGAGACATGAACTCGACATCTGATCACGATATTCGTCTGATGTTTGTACGTTGAAACTGCTCTAGAAACCCAGCACTTGAAACATAAAATATATATTTTTACATGTTTCTTATGTTTGTGTCTAATAATGGGAATTTTCTTCGCGCAGTAATCAAACCATGTTCTTGTGTAATCGAGATTATAAGTTCAATACCTGGCAGTAATTGCTCTTCACAAACACACTTTACACACAAAAAATATAATTGAGACTATCACCTGAATCTGCAGAATTATGTGCTTAGGGCGGTACTCTCGGTCGACATTGTGTTCTGTTGAGAGTAACTGAGTATTTATTAAAAAATCAGATTACAGTCTGTAACAGGGTAGGGCAGAGCGTGTATGTGACTGTCAAGGTCTAGGTTGGAATCCCGTAATAGGCAGCTGTGAATCCGGACCTTTCAGAAATCAATGGTACACTACTTAATGTATTTATATTGCCTAGAAAAGCATACATCCAAAAAATGCTGGGTTGATGGTCAATCATTATTAGCACTGGATATTGTTTAGCAGAAATCAGGATATTTTGCAATCCGTCTTACAAAAACATCACAGATGAAAATACTCTGGCAAGGGGCAAACGGAATATCCAAATTACAGCTATCGAAACGCTATATGTATTTCAATGGCAACATACGGATGTGAGACTAGGGCAGTGAAAACCGCAATAGAAAGGCATATATCAGCATGTGAAATGTATGACATGCTATAGAAAGGTTTCATGAATATCACGACAGAGAGACGAACTGATACAGACGTCCACAAAGACCTGAGCACAGAAGAATTGGTTTGCCAAAACAATCAAAAACGCAGTGGTTTCCCAAAACAAGCAAAAACGTAATCTAGCATATTTCTGACATGTGAATAGACGCAATGGAAATAGAAGTCTTGGAGGGAAATCTCACAGGAAAGAGAACAGGAGTACGTCTAAGCGTGACTCTTGCTATATAAGACATATTGGCTAGTGGGAAATCAATCCTTCTTATTGACTCATCTGAATATTTTAATGTTTTTTGTTGGTCATTATAATTACACTTTGTGTGACACAACCAATAAAAATCAAGGGAATAGTCAATTGAGTCATTTTAAAAGGATTGATTTCCCATTAACCAGTAGGTCTTATAATACCGAGAATCACAGTTCAAGATGTGGATGGACACGTGATATCAAAGGCATATTATATAAGACACAGGAGAACGCGAAGCTTGTCCAGTCCACAGAACCGAGAGCTTACATAGGGGCAGCGCCTAAATGACGTCAACAATTAGGAGGGATGTGTGTGTTAGAAGTATGACAATTGTTGCCAATGTTCTTTAAAAAAAGAAAAAAAAATTGTCGCCAACAAAACATTTGCATATACCAATAAATTATGCGAATTATAAAAAAAATTCGAAACATCACACAATGTTATGGTTTTCGAAATTTTTCTTATAAAAAAATACTTTAAGATAAACATTTTATTTTATATTTTTATAATATAAATAAGCAATGAGGTCACTGAATTATTGACAAGGATTTCCTCTTTTTCTTCAGCGTACATTCTCAATCTCCTGCTGAATTTCTCTTGTAGCAGGACTATGGTTCCTACTAGATTTCTAGCAGGATGTAAGCCAGAGAATGCAAATGCGTGACAAGGATTTGACACTGGAGGGAGGGGGGGGGGTATGTTACCTAAAACTGCGTTGACGTAATTTACGGCCAGGCACCATGGTACGGCCAGGCACCATAGTACGGCCAGGCACCATAGTACGGCCAGGCACCATAGTACGGCCAGGCACCATAGTACGGCCAGGCACCATAGTACGGCCAGGCACCATAGTACGGCCAGGCACCATAGTACGGTCAGGCACCATAGTACGGCCAGGCACCATAGTACGGTCAGGCACCATAGTGCCAGTGAGGACAATGTTCTTCATAGGATATATCACACAAATGAAGAAACAGAGATGCCACTATTATCAGATAAAGTTTTCTATATCTGGACACATTTAACGATGTTTCATTGATCCAATTGAAACATATTCAATACACAAAAATAAAGTGATTATACTAGAAGACTGCTAGTATTTATAAACAGTCACAAATAGACCGTGAATTATGATTGTGATAAAATAGTGCGTTTATAAATTCGTTTCCACGGGCAACATAATTTTCAACTAAAAATGATTCGTTCTGTTTGAATGAAAATTTACAAATGAAACAGATGTTATAAAAATATTACGTGTTATTTTTTTCACTATAATAAAGTGAGTACTTACGTAAAACACACGATCAATTAATTAGCTTCACAATGAACTCACAGACTATCATACTATAAGGTACAGGTATGGAAATAAAATGTACAAAGCAGTTTCAACGTTTCAACCTGAATGTCTTTTTCATAAAAATAAAAGACAAATAGTGAACAAACAGTAAAAGCAATAAAAATAATGACACTATCACAAAAGCTTTAGACTGCAGACATGTAATAACAATGACATCCAAGGTAACAATGACGTACTATACACAAGTATTGTCACACAGACGGATATTACAAATATATGAAGATTGAGAACGAAATAAAAAAATTACGCCTGAAAACAACATAACAAAGGCCCCACTCCAAAATCTAATAAATGAATGATTTATATTAAAATCAAATGGCTTAAGGTTACCAAACTGTAATATGTAGCGAATTTCAAGATCTTTCCTAGCTCTATCGTCTGTGCAAGATTTTAATGCAGTAACCTGAAAATAACGGGCGCCACGACGTTGATCACAATTGAGAGGTATAGCGATACGAGTAGGTGTTATATTGTATTGACATGAAGATGTTGGCAGAAACGGTCACTTAGTCTTCTGCATGTTTCACCTATATATTTCTTATCACATCCTTTACAAATGATAACGTTAATGAAGTCACGGGATTCATATGTCAAGGAATCGTCGATATCGATAGTGAAAATCGCCTTGTGATTACGTAAATATGTTTGTTATACGGTGTTAAACAGTGTCTCACTTATTATCTGTTGTTGTAATAAAAAACATTGGTTGATAATTATTTATGTATTGTATAGTAAAATAAGATTAGGTTCAGTTGGCAGCATGTGAAGAGGAATATAACTTCATGAGTGGGGAAATACAACTCCATGTGTGGAGGAATACAACTCCATGTGTGTTTTTACAATTTGTGCGAAAATTGTTACGGGAACCTTGAGGAATAGTAAGCGATGCACCATTACACACAACTTTCTGACACTGATTACGGCTATTAACGCTATACGCTTGGTTGGGGGAAAAAATGCAGAGGCGGCACGAATAGTGAGTTGTAAAACTCATGCTTTTCGTTGATTTTCTGTATGATCTGTGTAATAAATTTCTCGAATTGTTACAATAAGCCAGTTGTGGTCATGATATTATTCTAATTTTTTGGCCCTAACGAATATTTCCTGGTTTTCATTATAGCGTATATGGGGTATAAAACGCCGAAGTCATATGTTTCGGACCATTGACAAAAATCAACTTACCATGCAAAGCATTTCTGTGCTCTCCTCTACATCATGATGGAAGTCTAGTAGGATTATTGTCCTGCTGTAAGAGAGATGCATGTAAACAATAGATGTATAGACTATTGAAAACTTTAATTTCTCAAATGTGTGTGTTTTACATGGCAAAATCGCACAGTAAAATGATGTATAGACTATTGAAAACTTTAATTTCTCAAATGTGTGTGTTTTACATGGCAAAATCGCACAGTAAAATGATGTATAGACTATTGAAAACTTTAATTTCTCAAATGTGTGTGTTTTACATGGCAAAATCGCACAGTAAAATGATGTATAGACTATTGAAAACTTTAATTTCTCAAATGTGTGTGTTTTACATGGCAAAATCGCACAATAAAATGATGTATAGACTATTGAAAACTTTAATTTCTCAAATGTGTGTGTTTTACATGGCAAAATCGCACAATAAAATGATGTATAGATTATTGAAAACTTTAATTTCTCAAATAGAGACAAGAGTCGTACAATAAGATAATGTACAACCTTACAACCACCCTTGCTACCTGTGTATGGATAACATAATGCACTTGCTATTAGTGATCGAGTTCCAACATCGGCGAGTACTAAGAAGAACATCAAGCTGTAGTTAGTTAAAGGAAAAAAGTTAGTTATAACAAAATGAAACAGTAACCTAAATTATGTTCACTTGTAAAGATTAATGAGCCAAATAAAAGTTTCCAATGAAATAATTAATCAATTGAAATAATTAATCAATTGAAATAATTAATCAATTGAAATTATTAATCAGTTAAGATGTTAATCAATTGGAAAAATTAATACATTGAAATAGTTAATAGATTGACATAGTTAATCGATTGAAATAATTAATCAATTGAAATACATATTTAATTGAAATAATTGATTGAAAGAAAGAAATTAATTAATTGAAATAAGTAATCAGTTGAGATATTAATCAATTGAAATAATTAATCGATTGAAATAATTAATATATCGAAATAATTAAGTAATTGAAATAATTAATCCAAAAGCATGGACATAATAGTAGATACGTTATTCTTGAAAGGGGGGGGGGTGTTACCTTTATAAAAGGGGGCGTTCGTACGTCTTTGCGTGACAGATCCAAATATCTTATTTTTTATTAAATATATGATGTCCTTTATGTGATAATATCGGAGGGGGGGGGGTGTTAGGTTGCGAGGGCGTTAAGATACTGAACTTGCATGCAATTGAACTCAAAAGTAAACTGTCGTTATCTGGAAGAATTTGGGCAGCTTGCACAGAACCGAGAGGCTTACAGAATGGCAGTGGGAGCAACGTCTTTAAATGATACATTACAGAGAGAGAGAGAGAGATAGAGAGAGAGAGCTTACAACCAAATAAATCGACACTTCGACGAAAAGGTCTTTATTAAGATAGGAAAAACAGAGGTAAACTATACTGTATAGAAAATGTATAATGATTTGCAAATCGGAAGATGTACACATGATTAAGATTTATTGATCTTTTAAAACACTTCATAAGACTATACTGTGGCGAAAAACATCTCGATCTGTCCCTTTTTTAACCAGACAACTCATTTAGTAAGTAATCTGTCTTCAGAAAAAAAAAGGTTATAAGGTTTCATGTCCTGAAGAACTAATGGCAAGGTCCCACGGTCACTGGGCACCGATGATATTCGAAGATGGCAATGATCAGAATGATGGCGGTTACTAAAACAACTATTAGAAGGAGGATAATAGCAGTGTGAATTGGATGGTTATGATGTCTTTAATGATGATGTCATCTCTCTGTTACGAGACTCCTTTCAACCACCAATTATTTTATCTTAACTCCATTTCGTTGTCCTTCCTCTGACATTATATTTTCACGAATCTTTCTACATTAATTATCATCACCTTCATTTGTTATAATCATAGTTCTCGTTTCTCATCATTACTATCCTCCCCTCCCCCACCCTCCACGCGTGTATGTTATTTTCAAACAATTTTATTTCAACACATACACACATGCTCACACGCATACACTCACATGGAAATTCAGAGTTTTTGTTGTTGTTTTTTTTTCATACGCAAATCTTCACACAGACTTAATCACATGCGCGTCCGAACGTTGGCCTCAGTTGAAACGATGGCTAACGAACACGCTCAGACATACACACGTACATACAAACTAACATAACATTAGCATGCACGCGCAAGTTCCCGTGCAAATTTACACAATGTGTAACAAATTAAATTAAGGAGAATGGATTCATTCAACTGTCAGTGATGTTGTCACGTGGTTCTTTTGAAGCGATAGGTTTTAACGTAATAACAAGAAAGAGGATAGAAAGAGAGAGATAGAGAGAGATAAGGTGGACGGAGATGATAAGTACATCCATACAGAGTGACCTTACCACGGCGATTTGAGGTAAGATATGAATTTTTAACACAACGAGGCAGAGATGAATAGATATATAGAGGTAGAAATGAAATCACTCAACAAAGTCTAATGAGTGTACTTTCTCTCTCTTCCTATTTCTCGCTGTCTTTTTCTCTGTCTCTCTTCGTCCCTATTTTCTTCACTATCCCTCATTCTCCTTCCTCCTCACTCTCCCTCCTCTTCGGTATCCTTTTTCCTCGCTTTCCCTTCTCCTCACTATCCCTTCTCCTGATTCTTCTTCCTTCAGACTCTCGCACCTCATGACCTCTCTCTCCTCCCCACTATCCCACTTCTCTCTCCCTTTGAATACTGATTAGAAACTAGCATCAAAGCACTGAGCACACTCCCATAAGTGCTCTGCTTTCCGCTCTATGAGCTACCTGAAGATGTATATTCTCAGTGCCATGTCATTTGTTGATTGTGGTTTCTTCAGATCTAATCAGAGAACTCGCACATTCTCACCTTTTCTCTGGTCACTCACTTTTCTATCATTCTCTGAGAAACTACATTCGTGTCTTTTCAGCCTCATCTTTATAATTATGTAATGTATTGATAACTTCCCTAAAGGACTCGATTCTGTAATTATGTAATGTATCGATGACTGCCCTAAAGGATTCGATTCTGTCTCTGTTTATTACAAATCTATATGTCTTCCACTGTAGCTGTACCCGCCAATCCATCAACTCTTTCTTTACGTATGACACCAGAATGACCTATACAGTTGATCCATGTAATACTTTGAGCGTTATTATGAAGCTTGATACGCTAAGATCAAGATATAAAAAAGTAGGTAGATTTGTTACCAAAATAAAAATAAATCAACCTAGCAACGAGATACAGGGACATACGACGTTTCGCTAAGATCTTATCATGCCCTTTTTTATCATTAGCAGCATGCTCTATGAGTCGGATAGAAACACTGTGGCTGTTGATGGTTACTTCCTCAGTCAAGTGAGAGTTTCTTTCACGTCCTATATATCACCTCTTATACGTGATGTTGTTATGAAATAAGCAGTACATCTCCATTTTTTCCAATTTTATTGAACAACAAAACTCCATTCTCACGTGCTAGTTTCTATTATTATTAAACCATTTGTGTCAATAATTATATAACTATATATTGTGGCCTTGAGTATTGCTGAATGAGTTCTTGTTTCATTCCTACTGCTAAATGAGTTCTCAATAATATTCATTCAAGAGCTACGTGTCTGTACATACGTCGTTCTTATTTATCTGTCAGCATGTCATAAATGTCAACATTTAACTGCGTAAAATGGCTTCGGTTTGGATCATTCCTACTGCTAAATGAGTTCTTGTATCATTTCTACTGCTAAATGAGTTCTTGTATCATTTCCTCTGTTGTAGTAGCAGCCAAATCACAACACTTTCTTCCTAGCTGCATCACAAAATATGTCAAGGACCTTATCTCTTTGCTTATTTCCTCTCATTTACAGCTCCTTCCTGCTACTTTTGAACTGGCAGACTCTGGGTAGGATGTTATCTGTTATCTGCTTCTGCCATTCAGAACCTCCCACATTTTGGTGCTGTTCTTACATTACGTCAACAGTTTAACACAACGAATTAAATTAAGTAGGGATGTCAGAAACAAATTAGCAATTGTTCATAATGGATAAAAAGGGAGAGAGGGTTGACAAAAGGTTATATCAGCAAACTATTTGTATATATCTGTTAAATTGTTTTACTTTAAAAACGTTTTTGGGAAAAAAACGGAGAAAAAGAAATTTTTATAGGACTTTTTCAGCTAAAAATCTTGTTTTGTATATGCATTATGCATAAATAACTCGCCAAAAAAAATATATAAACTCACAAATTAAAATATGCCTAAATAACTCAACCTAATAAAAAAACGTAAACACATGAACATGTACACGCATGATTTCATCAGAATATGAACATATAAAAGAGAAAGTATGAAGAATTTATGTAAAGTAAAGCTTGGATCAGAAATTGAATTACTTCAGATTAATTTAACGATTCAAATAAACATGGGAACATCTCTATTGCAATATATTCATTCGAGAACTACGTGTCTGTATATACGTCGTTCTTATTTATCTGTCAGCATGTCATAAATGTCAACATTTAACTGCGTAAAATGGCTTCGGTTTGGATTTGTGACGAGGCAGATTCACTTTCTAGAACTATTTTGAATGGAGCGAATAAGAGTGGGAGAAGACGATACGACAAAGAAGTTTCTGGATTGACAACAACTAGAAATGGTTTATGCATGAATTTTCTAATTTCATTCCAATGAATCATGACAGAATTGTTTAGAGCATAAGTTCCCAAACTTTTTTCAGGGTACCGCCCACTTTGCAAGACATAAATGCTGTAACGTCCCCATTATAACAGTTTTACGAGTTCAAACCGTTTGATATTTTCGACATAAACAGCCACTAATTACTGCTTATGTCGTTAAATTATTGACAAAGTAGCCAATATGCGCTTCATCTTTATTACAATTACTGCTATACCGACTTTGATGAAATATATCCCATATCTAGGGATTGTATAGTGTATGCTCGAATAACAATTGCAGTACCTCCCACTTTGGGAACCTATGATTTAGAATATGGTTAATTAGTTGTTGGATCATCGTCACTGCACTCCGGACAAGTCGATAGGTGATCAGATCTCTCCTTGAGTGTAGCCGTCATTATATGTTGACTGACAGTCCCAGTACGCAGTTGATTGACCATCATTCTTTCTTGCCCACGAAACCGCTCCTCTCTAGCAACACCATATTTCAAACCAAAATCCTTTATTCTAGCCATGGAACAAGATAAGGTGTTGTAGAAAATGGGTTATGATGATGTATCCAATGCGACATGCCTGTTGCATTTACAGGTATGGGTCTTATGTTTAGAGAATATGCATTCCTACACATCTTTGTACTTGTTCGTCATCTTGTATACCTTGTCTTCTTCTTTACGTTATCACACTCCTACTGGTGAACAGAATGTTATCCAGATCCCTCAATATGTCTGTCAATTGGTGTTTCAATTACGATTGGTTGCAATATATGCATATTTCAGCCAGACTCATCCGACTTCAGAATGGTTTTTTTTTGGTCACTGACGTGATGGTTGAAATCGACAAACACAGCACTTACATCCTTTGTCGCTTCTTTTGACATATATGGTAGGCTACTACTGCTATCCCTTCTTCAACTTTCGGGTTCTGGCAGCTCAAGGGAGTCTTCATGCTCAAAATTCTGAGTTTACTCGTCAAACCCGATTGAGGAACTAAATTTAGTCATGTTTGTCGACATAGACAATCATCATATTACATACCAGAGAGATACATCACATACCAGAGAGATACATCACATACATAGAGATGCATCACATACCAGAGAGATACATCACATAAATAAAGATACATCACATACCAGATAGACACATCACATATAAGAGAGATACATCACATACCACAGAGATACATCACATACCAGAGAGATACATCACATACCAGGGAGGTACATCACATACCACAGAGATACATCACATACCAGAGAGATACATCACTTACATAGAGATACATCACATACCAGAGAGATACATCACATACCAGAGAGATACATCACATACCAGAGAGATACATCACATACCAGAGAGATACATCACATACCAGGGAGATACATCACATACCAGAGAGATACATCACATACCAGAGAGATACATCACATACCAGAGAGATACATCACATACCACAGAGATACATCACATACCAGAGAGATACATCACATACCAGAGAGATACATCACATACCAGGGAGATACATCACATACCAGGGAGATACATCACATACCAGAGAGATACATCACATACATAGAGATACATCACATACATAGAGATACATCACTTACCAGACAGATACAGCACATACCAGAGAGATACGTCACATACCAAAGAGATACATCACATACCAGAGAGATACATCACTTACATAGAGATACATCACATACCAGAGAGATACATCACATACCAGAGAGATACATCACATACCACAGAGATACATCACATACCACAGAGATACATCACATACCAGAGAGATACATCACATACCAAAGAGATACATCACATACCAGAGAGATACATCACTTACATAGAGATACATCACATACCAGAGAGATACATCACATACCAGAGAGATACATCACATACCAGAGAGATACATCACATACCAGAGAGATACATCACATACCAGGGAGATACATCACATACCAGAGAGATACATCACATACCAGAGAGATACATCACATACCAGAGAGATACATCACATACCACAGAGATACATCACATACCAGAGAGATACATCACATACCAGAGAGATACATCACATACCAGGGAGATACATCACATACCAGAGAGATACATCACATACATAGAGATACATCACATACATAGAGATACATCACTTACCAGACAGATACAGCACATACCAGAGAGATACATCACATACCAGAGAGATACATCACATACCAGAGAGATACATCACATACCAGAGAGATACATCACATACATAGAGATACATCACTTACCAGACAGATACATCACATACCAGAGAGATACATCACATACCAGGGAGATACATCACATACCAGAGAGATACATCACATACCAGAGAGATACATCACATACCACAGAGATACATCACATACCAGAGAGATACATCACATACCAGAGAGATACATCACATACCAGGGAGATACATCACATACCAGAGAGATACATCACATACCAGAGAGATACATCACATACATAGAGATACATCACTTACCAGACAGATACAGCACATACCAGAGAGATACATCACATACCAGAGAGATACATCACATACCAGAAAGATACATCACATACATAGAGATACATCACTTACCAGACAGATACAGCACATACCAGAGAGATACATCACATACATAGAGATACATCACTTACATAGAGATACTTCACATACATATACATCACATACCAGACAGATACATCACATACATAGAGATACATCACATACCAGACAGATACATCACATACCAGAGAGATACATCACATACATAGAGATACATCACTTACATAGAGATACATCACATACCAGAGAGATACATCACATACATAGAGATACATCACATACCAGGGAGATACATCACATACCAGATAGATACATCACATGCCAGAGAGATACATCACATACCAGGGAGATACATCACATACCAGAGAGATACATCACATACCAGAGAGATACATCACATACCAGAGAGATACATCACATACCAGATAGTTACATCACATACCAGAGAGATACATCACATACCAGAGAGATACATCACATACCAGAGAGATACATCACATTCCACAGAGATACATCACATACCACAGAGATACATCACTTACATAGAGATACATCACATACCACAGAGATACATCACATACCAGAGAGATACATCACATACCACAGAGAAACATCACATACCACAGAGATACATCACATACCAGGGAGATACATCACATACCAGAGAGATACATCACATACCAGAGAGATACATCACATACCAGGGAGATACATCACATGCCAGATAGATACATCATATGCCAGAGAGATACATCACATACCAGGGAGATACATCACTTACATAAAGATACATCACATACCACAGAGATACATCACATACCACAGAGATACATCACATTCCACAGAGATACATCACATACCACAGAGATACATCACTTACATAGAGATACATCACATACCACAGAGATACATCACATACCAGAGAGATACATCACATACCACAGAGATACATCTCATACCACAGAGATACATCACATACCACAGAGATACATCACATACCAGAGAGATACATCACATACCAGGGAGATACATCACATACCAGAGAGATACATCACATACCAGAGAGATACATCACATACCAGGGAGATACATCACATACCAGATAGATACATCATATGCCAGAGAGATACATCACATACCAGGGAGATACATCACTTACATAGAGATACATCACATACCAGGGAGATACATCACTTACATAGAGATACATCACATACCAGGGAGATACATCACTTACATAGAGATACATCACATACCAGGGAGATACATCACATACCAGATAGATACATCACATGCCAGAGAGATACATCACATACCAGAGAGATACATCACATACCAGATAGATACATCACATGCCAGAGAGATACATCACATACCATGGAGATACATCACATACCAGGGAGATACATCACATACCATGGAGATACATCACATACCATGGAGATACATCACATACCAGGGAGATACATCACTTACATAGAGATACATCACATACCAGGGAGATACATCACATACCAGATAGATACATCACATACCAGGGAGATACATCACTTACATAGAGATACATCACATACCAGGGAGATACATCACATACCAGATAGATACATCACATACCAGAGAGATACATCACATACCAGAGAGATACATCACATACACCAGAGATATACATCACATACACCAGAGATATACATCATATAAAATATGGATACAGTAAACAATTATAAAACTGTTATCATTGTCTGCAATGAATGACTTATTTTTGTTAATATGAGCGCAGTCCAACCCCCGTTTCGCCAGTTAGTGCCTACTTGTTTGATTATTTCCCTCGCCTATGTTTGTAAGTTTATGTTTATCATTCATTCATTTAAATATAATTATATTTAGGGTTAGAGTTAGTTATGTTTTACATAAGTGTTATAAGAGACATAAATATATTTTACATAACTAACCCTAACACTAAAAAGTGAATGATTCAATTAATTATTGATTATGTATTGATATAATATTTAGATCAATTAACCACAAAATACGTAGGTAGGCACTAATGGGAAACAAGAACACAAACTGGGGTTGGACTGCGATCAAAGTTCCTATCTTTATATCGGATTACGAATGGTTCCGCGTAGAAGGTCGAAGTGACTTCAAAATTTGAATCCTGTTCGGATGTCTTTGGCAGAAAGAGACAACATATAGTAATCAGTGTTTAAACCACGACTAACCGCGTTATATTCTCTAATAGTATCCTGTTTTTGGAGCTGTGCTAGTAAGTCAAGTCACTCTCCCGCCGACCAGCAGTCACTCGAATTCACAAAACTAAGAATACTAGGATTGGAATAAAAATTGCACTGCACTGGTTCATAGCTCACCCTTAACTTTACTTTAAACGTTTCGGTAATTGGCGATGATTGAGAATGAACTCATAAGAAGGGGATACATAAATGTGTAATTCCCTTTTTAAAAAAAGAACTATCTAATCCGATATTATTCAGATCTAAAAATAATTGTTTTTGTAATCTTTTAAGCCAGTGGCTTTCAACCTTTATTTGATCGCTGCTGCTTTTTATAAAACGTTTTCTTCCACGGTGCCCTTGGTGCCTAAAAATTCATTAACTTGTTTCACAGATCACTAAGCTTCTTTCAGGTTTATCGATATATATATCGTAATATCTTCATATAGTTACCTTAAATTATACTGATACTATGCTAAATTTGAAACAAAATTTATCCCAATATTTTTGGGATAGATTTAATGAAACCAAAAGAGGTAAATCATAAATTCAATCTGCATACCAAAATTGTATTATCAATGTCAGACATGAACAATAACTAATTAACAAGAGAGAAAGCTTACTAAAGTGTTAAATTAGATGTCTACGAAAAACAGCAAACAGAACACGAAAAGTTCATGTGAGGAATGAAGAAATTACAAGAACTATTAGAATAAATATACTGATCAAATATATTGAAAAACGGACTGAAATGATTTGGCGTCTTAATGAGAATGAACTAATATTGTCCAACGGCAAGAGCATAAAACATCAAGAGGCAGAGGAAGAACAAGAAAAAGTAGAATTGAAGGAGTTACCGACATTCTGAGACGCCACAATATTACTGCATATCAAGCGAGCAAACATGCGAAAGTCCGAAAACCGATAACCATTACATCCTGCGACACCTTAGAGCAAATGCAGAGATACTTTCCTGCGTCAACCTATACGGCATCCCGCCAAATTTCTGCTTTCCCCAAACGATGTGGTCCATGTTCAGAGCCATTCTTCTAGGTGACGAGAATTGGTACGGACCAGCGCTCTACTCTCCAAAACGCCCTGCTTCCAGTCAGCAGTGTTGAGTTTCACGAAAATTATTCGAATTAACACCTTACTGTTAGTGGATAAGGTCACATTTCTGCTCTGAACGCTGGTGATAGATAAACTCCGATGGCCCTTGTAGAAGTAGCGCATATTTAAAAAAGCCCATAATAGTTCAGAAATTGTTATGAAAATGCTGAATAATTATTTTCTCAATATAAAAGCGATATATCAAAAATGTCAAAGCTGAGTAAGTGCAACAGATAGAATTACTAAACCTTTCGAAACAAGATCTGGAGTAAGACAAGGCTGAGAGCTTTCACCCTCTACTTTTCAACATATACATGGACAAAATAATGAAAGAAACGCACATCAACAAAGAGAAAAACATTGCAAATAAACATGTTGAAGAACTTAACAATGAAATCAACGAACTACTATTTTCTCATGATCAAAGTCTAATATAAAAAGATACGGAAAATTTACAAACTCACGTCATTGCATTGCTATTAGCATGTCAGAAGTACAACATAAAAATGAACGTACAAAAAACAGAAGTTATGAAAATTAGCAATAAACATAAATGAATATAACAATAGATACCACCAAAGTGAAAAAAGTCCAAAGAATATATATATCTAGGCATCATTCTTTTCCGAAAATGGAAGACTAGACAGAGAAATAGAAACAAAGTAAATCGACATGTTTTTTGCTGATAACCAAGATCACTATGGACCAGAGACACTGCAGAGATCTTCTACAGCTCCTTTGCTGAAGCAAAGTCAACCCCCAGAAAATTCTGAGGTAGTCACAGGAATCATAAAATAATATATATTGGAATCCGTATTATAGAGACATTTCTTTCGAAACATCGATTTACTATATAGTATTGTCTAAAAAATATTCCCCTTCCATCTTTGTTATTTCCCGTGTGTCAATCTTCCCAAGTACATCACGAAAATACAAATACGATTGTATAACCAATGTTTAAATATCAGTGACTAAATAATTATAATTTGCATCTTCCAAGACAGCGAATACTGGAAAGACAGCTTGGTAATTGCTCAAGTAGGTCAACCAGGCTGGTTCTTCTGACAATTTTACTTTGGAGTTGTCACTGCAAAAGTTCACGTCTACTTCTGCTTCTTGTCAAATCTAACCTGGTCTTAAGTGTGTAACGCTCCACGTAGATGAAGTCGATGCACATAATGACATATTCTTGAATGGGTATTTAAGTTGAGTCGTGACTGGGATTGGCACTTTAAAAAAAAAAAAAAAATTTGTTGAAGGTTTCGTATTATGTTTTTCATGTTTTTGTTCACATTATATTTAAATTTGTATTGACCGCTGCTTGCGTGTATTTTTATTTCCACTATATCTTAAGCTATTTCACTAAAAGTGCAACATTCATTCATACATTTGAATGTTTTTTTAAAATTTATGTGGCCTGTTTTATGTTTTAGTTATGTATTCTTCTTCTTTCTGTCCTCGTGTACCTTTCGGTGTTGAAGGGAGAGTGAGTGTACGGCCTTTTGCCCTTCTATTTGCCTCTTCCGTTGTTATATTTCCGAGTGTCTCTAGTACACTATCTATCCACCTTTTACGAGAACGTCCAATAGGTTGGCTGTTTTCGTATCGTTTGTTAAGGGTTTTTTGGATAATACTTTGCTATTTTTGTCTGGTTATGTGGCCGAACCATTCAACTTATTGTTTCTAGATGTATTCTATCGTTCACTTGATCCCTAATTGTTTCATTAGTGCTTCATTCCTGATTTTGTCTCTCAAGCTAACTCCAATCATACGTCTCACACATTTCATTTCAGTGGTGTTAATCTTATGAATTGTTCTAGAATCTAATGTCCAAGTTTGACACTGATAACACAACGTTGGTAAGAAAATACTTGTTGAATAGCGCTTTCTTTATTTCTAGTTTAATATCTTTGTTTCTTAGTAAAGGTGTTAATTGACCAATAACCTGACAGACCTTATTACATATTGCGTTTATTTCTGCTTCTTGTTTGTTGTCATATCTCAATGTGCTGCCCAGATATTTGAATTCATCTACTTGTTTTCGTTGTGTATTGTTTTACTGTATGTTGATGTTCTCCTTCATATGTAGTCATTGATGTTTATTTCTATCCCAGGGATTAAGGGCAATGTAAATCTTATATTATTTCCTTCTGTGGGGAATTCCCTTTATTTCATACCCAGGAGGCTCAAACCTCCTTGCACTTTGACAATAATATAAAACCTTTCAACAGAAAATATAAACATGATCTTAAATGTCCAATTTGATTATTTCCGTGATCCTCGTTGATCGGCCTTTGGTTTTTTTTACATGTCATTCCAAGTATATAAATAGCTACTAAAGAAAAGCAGGATTTTTTTGAAAACGTAACGAATGAAGACATAATCAATTATGTACAGATGTCTTCTATACTGTAGACATTCATGCTGAACTCGCAATGCATTGAGTAATTGTCCTACGCAAAGAGAATAAGAATATAGATCACTTGCTTTGTTGACTTCACTTAAGCTGAGGTGGATAAAATACAGCCCAGGTGCCTCATCCGTCCATCCAAGTTATTTCTCACGGCCCGCCATACTCATCTAATAGTAATATTTGAGTCGGACCAGAACTAAATTAAAAAAACTACTCTATGCGATGAGCTGACGGACTAACTAAAAATTTTTTAAATCACACGAAAAAGTTCAATCCTACCCATCAACCTAAAAAGGTTGTCCAACTCTGCACAAGAGGAAAGTCTCACTATACATGCAAGGCATCTACATGATGTTTACTATAGCATAGTGTTTGGTCTGATGTGCCACTGGTGAGACCTTCTAATCTTCCGCTTGCGGACAGCCATCTTCACGTTCATTTCTTGTTATTTTCTCTCATTACTTTCTCAACCAACAAAACATTGAAAGGCATTTCTAATTTTGACATGATGGTGATATTACCGGGGACTGAAAAGGGAGTTAAGATTTGCAATACTGATACTGTTTTTATTCCATATATGTACTAAGAGGGTAGGGTTGGTTGTCTCATCGTGTATACGGCCAACATGACCCAGAACCTATGTCGGATGTATCAGGCCGAAAGTCGCAAATACCGCAGCTAAGCTGTAAACGATAGCACAACGCATTACGTTCTGCAGACTATATCCTGCTGTTCTGCATGATTTCAGAATGAACACAGAATAATTATCTTATTAAATGCCACTGTAATCGTTGCTTCCTTGTTTCCCACCAGCCTAGATTGTGCCGCCAACCTAGATTGTTTATGTGTCGCTAGCCTAGATTGGCTTGTGTCGCCAGTCTAGATTGGTATGTGCCGTCAGCCTAGATTGGTATGTGATTTCAGCCTAGATTGGTATGTGCCGTCAGCCTAGATTGGTAGTGTCACCCGTCTATATTTGTCTGTGCCATTAGACTAGATTCGTCTGTGACACCAGCCTAGTTTGGTCTGTGCTACCAGCCTAGTTTGGTCTGTATCCCACCAATTTCAAATGCTCTATATGTGGTTTCTTTGAAAATTTTGCAGGGCCGTGCCGTTATATGATGCATCAGGCGACACCAATAAAAATACATTGTCGAGGGCAGAATTTCTAAGAACAACCATTTGGGGGGGGGGGGGGGAATCGGAATTTCTAAGGCTTACATCATACTGGGAGAATCTACCGAACGGTCCTAAATTATTGTTCCCGTAGCTGGGTGGGGGTCATATAACGCACTCCGCTACTACACGAAGCACATATTCTGTTGGTTATAATATGTGAAGGTAAACATATATTTGGAAGTTTTGGATGCCGCTGACTTCCCCGACCCATAGAGTAAAAGTGACCAGAATGCTCAAGAGCTGTAGATGGTTGACTTCATTGTACTTGGGGTTATTGCATATGTGCTATGTCCCTCTCAACGAAACGGTACTCTGACCGTCAAGAACATCACTCATAGCACGTGACTCTAACTTCAAGCAATAATTCCCAGGGATTTCCGAAAAAGAACATCTTTATGAACAAGACTACGCGAGCGGAATGTGAACCACGACCTATTCAGTACATAGTGAACTGTTTAACCACTACAGCTGGGAGGTCTCATTTTTAAAAAATAAACCAAGAGGCATGATGAAGTCAGATGTGTCAGATCAAAACGACGCAGATATCGCAGCAATTATGTGATGACACAATGAATCCCGTTTTTCTTGACTACAGCAACCTGCTAACCAGCACGAGTTTGTGAAGGAAAAAGAAGAAGACATTCAAGAAAAGAACATTGGGAGTTTCCTTAAGTGTACAAGAGAGGAATATTTACTCATGGTAATATATTGCAAAATAACACGGCTGAAAAACATATGGAAAAACAACAAAATAGAAACGAAAGTACTAATGTTACGAACTTTTATTTTTCCGGTTGCAACATACGGCTGTGAAACATGGACTCTAAGTAAAACAGCGGCAAAGAAGTTCAACGCCTTCGAGCTGAAATGCTACAGAAAGATACTTAGAATATCATGGAAGGATAAAATCAGAAACTCAGATATTATAAACACACTGAATATTCCAGAGTGTTGGTTACTAAACACAATAACAAAAAGAAAACTACGCCTGTTTGGTCATATAAAGAGTCATAACTGTTTAGAAAGACAAATAATGGAGGGAAGAGTACCTGGGTAGAGGAGAAGGGGCAGACCAAGAAGACGATGGACTGACGACATTAAAGATAATATGAATACATCGCTAGAAAATTCAAGCCACATCGTCCAAGACAGAGAGAGGTTCAGAGAGTTCATTGGGAAGACAACGTTCTGGAAGGAATATGTCACATGACAATATATAGGATATATAGGATACATATAGGATAAGTGTTCTCAACCTTTCCAGGCACCGAGCATCATCCACGTGTAAGAATCAGTGTTTGCGCACCATAATATTTAATAGAAATAAATACATATTTCTTTTTTTTATATATAAATATATTGTCACCAGGTTAATGAGCTCATTAAGATTGTATATTATTAGAATATCCGAATTTAACAATAGATCAGCCAACACAGAAAATGACAGGGAAATTAAAAGTAAAAGTGAAGGTGAAAACTAACTATATAGCCAGCCTCATTGAACCGTACACCCCTATCTTCTTCTTTTTCCATATAATCGGGGATAGTGTCACTATTTGTTTCGGTCTGTACAACATAGGTTTTATAACTACCTCATTGCCGTTAATGCTCAGATGAACTTTTTTACTCGAGTACCATATGCGATTACGAAAGCACCGATGTGCTCGTTCGCACCGGGATAAGAACGCCTGATATAGGTTAACTTATCCAGTTCTGATATATGTAGCAAACAAGCGTCGTTGGAGATTAAAGTAAGAATGAGAATTAAAGTAAGAATGAGAATTAAAGTAAAAATGAGAATTAAAGTAAGAATGAGAATTAAAGTAAGAATGAGAATTAAAGTAAGAATGAGAATTAAAGTAAGAATGAGAATTAAAGTAAGAATGAGAATTAAAGTAAGAATGAGAATTAAAGTAAGAATGAGAATTAAAGTAAGAATGAGAATTAAAGTAAGAATGAGAATTAAAGTAAGAATGAGAATTAAAGTAAGAATGAGAATTAAAGTAAGAATGAGAATTAAAGTAAGAATGAGAATTAAAGTAAGAATGAGAATTAAAGTAAGAATGAGAATTAAAGTAAGAATGAGAATTAAAGTAATAATGAGACTTAAAGTAAGAATGAGAATTAAAGTAAGAATGAGAATGATTGAAATATGAAATCAATGAGAATGACAGAGCAGGGCTGAAAAGGCCAATTCAAACTGTAACAAGTTTGCGAGCAGGAATCAAATCTCTACACCCTATAGAGAACAGAACGAAATAATAATGACGTCTGTGATGATGATTATGGTGATGGTGTTGACATGGTGATCACAAGGAGAAGATACATCGACGTTAGGGGTATCAACTCACAATCCAACCCTTATTTTAGCTCTGTAATCACTTGTTCTGTCCAGTTTTTGTTTTACTTTGAAGTGTTTTTCTCTAAACCTGAATTGCGAATAATAAATGACGTGTACAGCGAAGCCAAATGTTCAAACGCGGTGAATAAAGAAAAAAATATTTATATAACAAAATTGATGATGACATGATAAAGATGATAAAATTTATTCCGGGGGTCGCGGTGACTGAGTTACACGAACTGCGACCTCCACTTTTTATTAATGGTTGAAAATTTTGATATAACAAAATCGAACTAGCCCCTATCGGATTGATAGAGCGTGCCTTACCATAAGAGATATTTATTATTGGAAGATCTTGTCAGCATGACTATTTTTATGATTATTGTGTTCACATTCTTGCCAAATAAGCCAAAATTTTAATGGTATACTGACATGAAAATATGTTATTGAAAAATTCACACACTTTACAGAACGCGAAATTAAACGAGGAAACACACAAAATAAATACATCTGGTTATTAGTATGAGTCAATCTCATTGCACTTTGGCATACTCCCACCAGGTGTCGATGTGGTGTGCACGGTAAATGTTCCAGTTTCCCATTGGTTAATTCTCAATAGTCATAATTGTGTTACATTTACTACCAATCTCCTCAATCGGATTTAGACGAGCAGTTTCAGCCTCTAAATATCAGAGGCTGTGGTATTCCCAAAATCAGTTATGCAGTTCTAATATCAAGAAGCTCCCCAGATCAGGAACACAACATTATGTCAAACATCTTAGAGCGGATCAAACTGTTGTCTTTAATACAAAGAAAACAACTAATTCATATTTACAGAAATTGAACTCAAGCTATAATGTTCACTAATAAAGGGCAACTACAAGATGTCAGCAACGTATCTCTGGACAACATTGACCACCACAAGAGATTGATCCGCAGATATTAGAAAGAAATTAGCAATATCTCTAATAAATAATATTACAGATTGAAAATCTATGGCAAGGGGCAAACAGAAAAACAAAGTTACAGCTATTAAGAATAATTTTTTTCCAGGCATAACAATTGGTTATTATTGCGAGTTGTGGGTAATGACTTCAATGAAAACGAAAAAATGGTGTGGTCATTTAGTAAAACCTCATTACATTTTACGATGCCAACACAAGCCGTTTTGTTTGAAACCTGATGAACATCAAGGTAAACTATAATATTTCTTCTTGCACTAACGTTTATCTTTGGTACAACAAATGTTTTTGAAATCATTATGATTCCTTGCATTAAAGACACTAAAGAATAAGTACATTGTTTTGTGATGAATTTCTTGTAGTTTTTTTGTTGACTTTCATGTCAAAGATAAATCACCTCCTAAGTATAGTGCTTTTCCTTTCTCATCATAAATTTTTACTCGAGAATCTCAGTTGCTCTTACTGAAATAGACAGATTCCACGAAAGCTATTACTTAGTGTTGCAACATTGGCAGATGTATGGTCAAACTTCTCCCATTTGGCAATTTATAAAGACTATTGGTCATACACTTAATTTTAGCCATTTTTGACCCCTACTGAAAACATACATACTTTCCCCAACTTTCTTCTTTAACTTTGACTATAAATTGTATGGCATGATCTTTTGTGAAAATGAAGTAATTTATAAACGTGTTCTATTCTAATGTATAAATTTGGAAAAGGAGTTCACGTTTCAAACAAGTATTTGATACACGTTTCTCGGAAGGATTAAGTGGAAGCTTTATTATGATAACCCAATACAGCAAACAATAAAACAGAAATTTTCTTGGCAGCAAACACCACAAGGTAATAGGTCCTATTTGGGACATAATTTACTGAAGATTGAGTTAAAAATTGACTACGTGTTGAAAAATAAGATTTATGATTTTACTATGCATACAGCTTTTATTTACCTTCATTGCTTTCATCTCCATGTAAAGATAAGTTCTAAAAATAATACTATAAGAACTAGATTTAAGTCAGAAATTGTAAATTGTATAATGAATGAATTATGATAATTTAAGAGAGGTAATACAAGTTTATAGATGTGCTTCATCTTGAAAAAGCATGTTTTAATACTTTATACAGAATTCTGAAATTTGACAATTTTTGGCCATTTTTACAATGAATTTGACCATAAACATTTTCAACTATCTGGCAACTTTGTTATTACCTGCGTTGTGCAGAAGGTGATTTTTTAATCTTCTAAATAGCAGATAAACGTATGTTTGCTTCATTTTAAAGTTGATGATTTTAATATAGAAAGTGGAGTACGTATATCTCAGAAATATGATTACAAACGTATGACCACTTTAATATTGTGAGAAATTTGTATATAAAGTCGCTCGAATATCGCTGCAGAACGTACTGTTCATACAGCTGATATGTTTTGCAGGAATATTGTAACAACATTGAAGTAAATGTTGAGACGATGGAAGAGTGGCTAGTATACTCATCTCCTGAATGCAACTCGGTTTGAACTTGCTCGTAGTTCGGAAACCGATCTATTATTATTTATACTGGAGATACGACTGGATGTTGCAGAAATGTGTTTCTTCTTCTTCTGCGTTCGTTCACAAACTCCTGCAAATTAGCAGGATGTAGTCCGGAGAACGGAATGAGTTGTGTCATGGTTTACAACATTGCTGCGATATCTGCGCCTTTCGTCCTGACACATCCGACTTCAGCATGGCTTTGGGTCACTGACCCTATATGGGATGTGACAGCCAACTCCATCCCATAACCTCCTTAGTCGCCTTTTACGACATGCGTGGAAGGTAAATAGTGTTGCTATTTTTTGATCCCCTTTCGGGCCCCGACAACACACGGGCGATACATTTGTTTTAAAGAGGGAAAATATATTTGCGTACCTAGAATGTTATATTGAGCCAATTCTTCTTTATGGATGCGAATCATGGATGGTAGACGAACGAGCTCAAGATAAGCTGATATCAACTAAGATGTGGTTTTTGAGGAGAATTATGAAAATTCAATGAACAGCCAAGAAATTTAATGTAGAAGTCCTCAAAGATGCTGGAGAAAAAACGAAAAATTATAGCAAAAATTATCATCAGATATTCATGATTTTTAGGGCACTTGATGAGAACAGCAAAACTTAAACATTTAGTAACCACTAGAAAGATCAAGGAGAGACGTAACAGAGAAAGACAAGGACATCAATTTATGGATGGGTTGTCATTTTAGCACAAAAATATGTCACCAATGAAACGTATTAACAACACAAGAGACAGAGTTGTGGAGAAATATAATCGCTACGTCACTCGTCACTCGGTATGACAATTGATTGATTAGTTGATTGAAATATTTTGTCTTAGACAAAATAACCGAGCTTACATGTCGACAGGAAGAAGCACTACTGACAGAGTGAAACGGCATGTACGTGCCTGGTTTTGGCATTTAACGTGACAGCGTTTGCTTTCAGAGATGAGCACGAAGTAATGTAATAACATAAATTAACGGGAAATAATGTGGCTAAATAGATTAGTACCAATAGTATGATAAGTAAATTAACAGGAAATAAATAATGTGACTAAATAGATTAGTTAGTACCAATAGTGTGATAAGTAAATTAACGGGAAATAATGTGGCTAAATAGATTAGTACCAATAGTGTGATAAGTAAATTAACAGGAAATAATGTGGCTAAATAGATTAGTACCAATAGTGTGATAAGTATATTAACGGGAAATAATGTGACAAAATAGATTAGTATCAATAGTGTCATAAGTAAATTAACGCGAAATAATGTGATAAAATAGATTAGTACCAATAGTGTGATAAGTAAATTAACGGGAAATAATGTAATAAAATAAACTAGCGGGAAACAATGTAATAAAGTAAATTAACAGGAAATAATGTAATAATGTAAAGTATCGGGAAATAATGTAATAATCTAAATTTTCGGGAAACAATGTATTAATGTAAATTGGGGAAATAATGTAGTAACGTAAATTAACGGAAAACAGTATAATAATGTAAATTTTCAGAGAAATGTTTTGAGTGTATTATCTGAGAATAACGTAATGACGTGGTAGGTGTGTAAATTATTGTTCTTGATTCTTTATTAGAAGTATGCGTCATAGCACACGGTGCAGTCCCGTAAGTGTTCCGCTCTCCGTTCCAGCAGTCATTCAAGTGTATGTAGAATTAGTCCCAGTCAGGTGTTCAACACGTTTTCTGATTTGATGGTGTTCCAAAAATGATGCTGCCAAAACGGACGTTGACGTCAGGGCACAACTCCTATCCTTGTGACAGGTTTCTTTGTTAATTCAACCGCTCATGCTGGACGGTCCACATACCGTGAGGCATGTTGTTCAAATGTTGTATTTATGTCCCAAAGCGATTTCTGAATATATTGCACAGCGTTTTTTCCGTTGAGTTCTTCGGGAATTCCTGCTTGATAAACAACAGTTATTGTTTTTGTGTGAACCATGCGGGAACTATTTGATAACCCTTGTGATGTATTAAATAGATCGTAGGCTAAACTCTCCTCCATTTACTGGATCTGTACACATAAAATTCTCATTAATCCAGTCGAAGAAATCCTACGCAGAATAACTGCGATTCAGTATAATCCATTCAGCTCTCCTCTCCCCGACAAGTGATACTTTGTTGACAACATGAACATGCTAGCCGTCATTTTGACCGCATACTAACATGTCATAGTCGTATTATTGACCAATTTATTCTTGCTCCTGTCGTAGATTGCATTCCTCATTAGTCCTTTTAGTTCAAACGTAACTTCGGCCTGTCAGAACAACATGGCAACTGTTAACGACAACGGGAAACTCACACAAAAATTGTGATATTGTGAATTGTTTAAGTTCATAATTGATATGAAATATGCGTAAGCACGTGATAATGAGAATAAACTATTGTATGAAACTTAGAAACTTAATGATCGAGGGAAACGGGACAAGACATTTATAGAGAAATACGATTTGTATATTAGTTGTTCTGATACACAGAATAACCTGGTCATCACAAAAAATCACTATTCGGACACTGCTAATTTAGTGTCATTAAAAGGATATAGAGATCTCTCTCTATCTCTCGCTAGCTCTCGCTATCTCTCGCTATCTCTCGCTAGCTCTCGCTATCTCTCGCTATCTCTCGCTAGCTCTCGCTATCTCTCTTCTCTCTGATAACCAACACGGAAGTTCGTGTGATTTTAGCTGATTAGAGTGAAATTCGTTCTGTTGCTGATATCAAAAAGGAGCTGTGTTATTCTGCGCTTAAAAGCACATACATTTTCGGTATAAAGATCGTTGCGATGATATGAAGATGAAATGTGATTGTCCACGTTCTCAGAAGAGACGACATCGACAAGTAACGTTGAAATGGTCCACGGAGTAGCCTAGAAAGTGTATCTCGGAACACGTTATGGTTGTATTGGCACTGTGGATGATGTGTCAATTCATAGAAGTATCTTTCTCCTACCCTCATGAGTACGTATAATTCAAATCCATTCGATTCCTTGATGCTTCCAGTACATTTTTTTTCTGTCCCTCGCAACTTTTTCATATACCAACTGTTATCTGGTTTTTAATAGGAGAATTCTCCATGACATCTCCCAACCACATTCTTTTTTTAATATTTCATACCTTTTGATATAAGTGAATCGTAATACTTGTGTACATATTTATTTTATGTCGGGCATACTCGTTTGTTTCATGTTCGGTATAGAAAATGTGTAAACTACAACAAGTAAAACATTATCAATATCTTGGACACATAGTCACAAATGATGGCAGATGTGAAACAGAAGTTAAAAAGAGAATAGGAACGGCTAAAAGTACCTTCAATGACATGAGGAAAATATTAACATCTAAACAAATTACAAACAAGTTAAAAATGAGAATTATAAAATGCTATATCTATTCTATATTAATGTATGGCTCAGAAACATGGACACTAAATAAACAAATAGAAGACAGAATTGATGCCTTTGAGATGTAAGTATATAGAAGAATAGGGAGAACATCATGGAAAGAGAAGAAAACAAATAAAGAAGCGCTAAAGACATTTAATATGAAGAAAGAATTACTAAGAGAAATAAGGATCAGGCAAATAAAATATTTTGGACACATTAAAAGACATGACACCTTAATGAAGACCTTACTTGAGGGTAAAGTCAAAGGAAGGCGAGCAAGAGATAGGCAGAGATACAAGTGGGAGAATAACATCACGCGATGGACAGGTTACAGTCTAGCAGAGTGCACCACCAAGACAAGAGACAGGAGATGTTGGAGATCCGTTGCAGCCAACCTTCGTTGCGGAGACGACACTTGATGATGATGATAGAAAATGTGTAGTGTCTGCCCGCCCATGTCAATGGTGAAATGTTTCAAAGATATTTGTGCACTCTCTCATGAATCTAAGGACTTAATTTCTTTGATGAACCGCCCATCATTGCATATAGTAGAATCATCTTTATTTAAATATATTAATTTCCTAATTAAATAAATATATTAACAATGTGTACGTAAGAAATAAAGTAGAGATGTGTGCAGGTGTCCAGGAGCCATTGCTTTCAATAGTGAAACGACGAAAACTAGCATGGTTCGGACATGTATGCAGGCACGATTCCTTGTCAAAAATAATACTGCAGGGAACTGTCGAGGGTAGAAGAAGCAGAGGAGGACAAATAAAGACATGGACAGACAACATCAAGGAATGGACAGGGCAAGATATTTCCACACTCATCTGCATCGTTGAGGATAGAATTCGCTGGAGGACTCTATGTGCTGAAGCATCCAATGTGGTACCAATACGACCCTGAAGGGTTATGGGTTTATTGATTTATTGATTGATTAATTTCCTATAATTCATGTCTTTTCATTATAATAGTTATTTGTGTATTAGGTTGGGTTTTTTTTTTCTTCAATTTTGCATATTTTGTATATTCAATATTGCAATATTGCATTTAATCAATATTTTACTTCTGACTGTATTTATTTCCATTCCGTATTGTTTTTTTTTTATTTGTGTAGTTTTTAAAGTTACTTGTATTTTTGTTCTTGATCCAGCGAGGGGGTGAATGTCATCAACATAATCAAGATTACAGATAGCGTAGCCTCCAAATGTTATCGATGTTGTATGATCGTATATGGTCTCTTCATTATATATTCTATAGCAGGGGTTATCAACATTTTCAGACTGCGAGCACCGCCTACATGTAATCGTTATTGCTCCTAAGCAGACCCGTAGATATGGGAGGAGTTTGGGGGGTTTAAATCACTTTCGTAGAAAATTGAACATGACTTTTAGTACTAGAAACTTAACCAAGAGGTTGATTTGAAAAAAAAAACCCTCCCGTATCGATTTTTCAAGCAACAAAAACGTCTTCATAATTAGGTAAAACCCCCTCCTTAAGGTAACCAATCATATCTAAGGAAATTCTCGCAAGCATATTTGACCTTACATGTCCTTACGAGCACACCAGGTTGAGAACACATGTTCTAAACGTTGGCAATCTCTTTCGGTTAGTTAACCAAATTTAGGCTAGTCCGTACTGTATGGGACCATCCATGCAGTGGCGTAGCGTGGATCAATGGCGTCAGGAGCGGAATCATAATTTTCCGCCCTTGTGACATTAAAAAAATATGTCAGTGATTGTGAAAGACTGGACGAAAATAAATTTTCCACCATCCCGATGATGCCGCCCGGGGCGGTCCGCATCTCCGCCCCCCCCCTCGCTACGCCACTGCATCCATGACCGGGCTCCAGTAAAGACCTGTGTACAAAAAGTAATCATGACCTGAAAGACTTATTGTTTATTATTTGCATATCCGTGAAAAAAGCAACCAATCGTGTTATTTATCAGACCACACAATTTGCATGTGTATGTGCTTCAACATTAGCAATTATTTTCTTTAAAATTTAATTTGAAACCATTGAGATCATACGTTAAATATTGTAAATAAAAATGGCGTTTTTTCTGCTTTCATTCAACACACATTTATTACTTCCTCAAGATCAAGATGAACTTAGCTACAGTTTTATTACTTCCTCTCACTTCACGTTGTGACAGGCGAAAATTGAAAACAGGTGGTAATAACGTTTGTCTAATCATTTGAAACAGACTAGGTAAACACGTACAAATCGACGTTTCAACCAAATGGCTTTATCTAAGGATAATAACATTAGCACAGGGCAGATAAATAACGACACAGTCTACGATGACATCACATTATATCTGGTATTATAATGTTTTCTGAAGAATATCCTACTCTCTCTGCCAATACGAATTATTTAAACTCTCCCCGACCACAATAATTATTTGCACAAAACTATATATCATCAGGGCTGTAGATATGATTACCTGAAGGAGGGGGTTATAACGTAAAAAGATTTTGTTTATGTTTTCGTGCAGTAAATTTCACTATTTTACGTGCAGTGAGAAAACTTTTTAATTAAAATTTGCAACTGTAAGGGTTTTTAAGCAATATTTTGGTCAAGTTCCTAGTACTGAAAATCATATTCAGATTTGCTACCGGAGGGATTTTAATATCCCAAACCCTTCCCTTATCTACGGACCTATACAAGAGCTATATGGATCCAAATTTCTAAGGATCAAAACAAAGACTTCTCAATTCATTATTGTCGTCGCATTGCAATATTGCATATAAAAAAATCCACTATCACAAAGGTGGCTTTATTACTCTGTGTCAGTTGTTATGTTAAGGTTTAATACCCCTTCCGAGTAGAAGGCTTCTTCAATAGGCATTGCACTAAGCCGAAAGCTGAAGTCTCCTGGGTATGAAAGAAAGCTCCAAGAAATCACCTCACTGCACAAAGGAAATAAGAGTAAGTTGCGCGCAATTCCTGTTTATAGCAAACACAACTATCACATATTTATGACATTCCGATCTTCCGCTTAATAATAGTGATACGACAATCTGATCTTCCACTTAAACACATCTTTACGACATACTGATCTTTCATTTAAACACAATTTTACGACATACTGACCTTCCATTTAAACACATCTTTATGACAATCTGATCTCCCATTTAAACACATCTTTACGACAATCTGATCTTCCATTTAAACACATCTTTACGACAATCTGATCTCCCATTTAAACACATCTTTACGACAATCTGATCTTCCATTTAAACACATCTTTACGACAATCTGATCTTCCATTTAAACACATCTTTACGACAATCTGATCTTCCACTTAAACACATCTTTACGACATACTGATCTTCCATTTAAACACATCTTTACGACAATCTGATCTTCCATTTAAACACATCTTTACAACAATCTGATCTTCCATTTAAACACATCTTTACGACATACTGATCTTCCACTTAATCACATCTTTACGACAATCTGATCTTCCATTTAAACACATCTTTACGACATACTGATCTTCCACTTAATCACATCTTTACGACAATCTGATCTTCCATTTAAACACATCGTTACGAAATATTTACCCTCCGCTTAATCATATCTTTACGATATTTTTATCTTCCACGTAATTATAGATGTACGACATCTTTATTGTTCTCTTTATCAAACGTTTACACTTTCTTAATTATTCATAATTTTACTATTTTTACGGTGATATAGTCACTCATCCGTCGATCAAATGACCGGGTTTCCAAGTTCACTCTTAGATTGCATAGGAAGAGAACACCCTTGTTCCATCCAACCACAAGAAAATCGGTAGCTGTACTCATGTTCTTTGAAAGTCCAGGGTGTATCTCTCCCTTTGCTACTTAGTAAGTGCTGAAGTCAAAACTAGTCAGGAGGTTTCTGGTCAACCATTGGCACTGTGCACTCATAGGAAACGACTTTTTATGTAATATTTTATAACTTGTATCAATTATTTTCGTTATATTCTCAATGTCCAATGTATTGTGTAATTTCACATTTGCACTGTTCCAGTCCACAGTTATCTAGATATAAGGCCACTCGACGGCTTTACACAAGGTGAAGGTTGTTAGGAAGTCCTGGCAATATCCCGTCTTTGCAACATTTACATTTTTTTCACGAGTACAGCTTAAAAATGTATGATCCTTGTGTATACCAAACCCTTCTCCAGATTAGTCATTGGTGCTGGTCTCACAGAGGTTCACTTATCTTAGCTTATCCGTCTTTTTCCAGTGCTTTTTATTGCTTTGCGACAAAGTACACACAAAATGACTAATAATCAATCACATGATCCACGACTAGTAACGCTTCATGAGATCAGCGCACAGTACTATTCTGGTGACAGGCCTGGTATTTACTGTTTACTCTAAGGGGAATCCCGGATACTTTTTGAAACAGCCGACTCCTTTTCTGGCGCAGTTGCAAGACCTTATATACGAGATTTATCTATATCTTGGTCAATGGTTCTCAACCTTCATAATGCCGGGACCCTTTAATACAGTTCCTCGTGTTTTGATGACATCTAACCATAAAATTATTTTCATTATTACTTTATAATATGTGTTTCTGGTGGTCTTAGGGGACCCCTGTGAAAGGGTATTTCGACCCCCAAAGGGGTCGCGACCCACGGGTTGAGAACCGCTGTGACTAGATGGTCGTGATCATACGCAACTTTATCTCTATCAACACAACAATTCAGGGTTCTTGTTCATACATAACAAATTACTGGTATTTCTCTCCATCGCTGTGTGCGCTATGGCGCATTATGTGTATGTGTATTGAGATATATGTGTGTTTATCATGGTTTTATGTTTGTGTGTGTGTGTATGTATGTATATATATATATTTGTCTGTGTCTGTGTATGTCTTCTCTTAAAGAGATGATTTAATGAAAGCATTACTGGCTCTGACAACGTGGCTTGAGCTGTCAGGATATCCTTTCATGGCGTGTACGTTGTATCCCCAGCCAGTAATAACACGACCTCCGGGTCTCTGAATGAGGGGCATTGACCCGCTGTTCAAAAGAAGAATTGGGGCTGGGATAAATTTAGGGGAATCTAAACATGGAGAGTGGTGGGGATATCAATGTTCTATATATGTAAGTCCTTCTATAAATATAGGCCCTGCTAACTAGTCAGAGCAGTTTCACTCATCTTGGCCTACATTACTGGTCCGTGCTTTCGTTCGTAACTTTGCGCAAACTTTTTGTCGCAAGCCAATGAAACGTTGGATCAGCCAAGATGAGTTACGCTGTGTGTATCTAGTTGTCAGGAGCTATATCTAGAGGAGAATTTGATTTATGCCTTGCGAAATAAGAAAATTATATATAAATTTTTATTTCTATCACTGCTCATTTGTTCATACGTATGATCCTGCTTTCCTATCAACTTTTATCTCATCCTGTTGGTCTATCCTGCTTTATGTAATATGTCTACGTAACCTATAATCTCATCTTCTTCTGCCGTTTCCAATGTCTTATTTCATTCACCCATCCAATATATAAATGTTGCACTGTCTGTTCATCTGTCTATATAAATTCTCCTGCATATAAATTCTTTACGTACGCGTATAAATCTGTCTACTTTTCCTGGAAGTGTCTCGCTTACTTGAAGCATTAAACAGCGTTTATGTTTATAAATATCCCTGTCTAATATTACGAGAATATAAACGTAAATCAGGCTTCCAGTAATGAAACTGAAGAGGAAGAGAGTGGATTTTGTGATGAAGCGTGGAAGAGCTGGAAGGAGATAAATAACACTCAAGCTATGAGGCTATCCGGTATGGTTTGGGTCTAAGCACCAGTCATCACACCTAGTAAATTACGAGCTCACCAACCTCAATTTTCTCTTTAAATGAACGCTGGCATCTATTCTATATAACACAGGGTTATAAAAAGGCACGAAAGCAGCGAGACGCCCTGGCGAGGGATGGAGAAGTCTGAGACCAATTGCAACTGATGAGCTTGTCCTGTGAGCCATGTCATAAATTGCCAATAATGGGATCATAACTTGTTAAAGCGATCTCCTTTTTTTTTGGAAACGTTGAAGAGACTGAACGGAAGCTAAAATTGGTATGAAAGTGATATAAAAAGTGTGTGTTTCCTGTGACAAGCGTGATTGAGGTAGATTAGTATTGAGCAAAATATGGCCCGCTGGCCAAATCAAGCCAGCTAACTATTTTTCAGGTTATACTACTTGGTACTTGGAAGAACTAAATAATAGGTTGTTGGTCCCTTCCCGCACAGAATATGCTAAATCCAGTCCCCTAATTTAAAAAAAGATTGCTTACCACTGACGCGGATTCATTTCTTCTTTTGTATGCACATATTCACTTCTTCCTGTAGGCACATCTTCACTTTTTTCATGAAGGCACAGATTCACTTTCTTCCCGTAGACACAAATGCATTGTCTTCCTGTAGACACAGATTCAATAATTGTTAGAGAGAGATTTTCTAAGTGCTAGTAGAATGTATATTATTCTTCCTCTACTTTTGTTCTCAAGTTCATGGTTAACAGATGTAGTCCTGCGAACGAAATACATTATACATCAGTTTGCAGCTTAACCCGTCATATCTTCGTCTTTCAGTCCGACACGTGAACGTCAGCATGACATTTGAGTGACTTCATCTTTGGCTAGTACACAATCGGTCACGCTTCATTTTGGGGGAGGAAAATGATCGAGGACACCGAAACAGTTAGACACATGTTTTTTTACTGAATTATTTTTAAAAATACATCGGAAATCAATTTTTCAGTATAATATAATTCACTTGATTTTATTTTAAGACTTTTAATGCAATTATTGAAATAACTATTAAACTGGCTTCAAATTTGCGGTTGAGTTTTCGTTAATGTGTACGACCACGGGTCACATCTGTGTTTTCACTGAGAAAGCAATGTATAACAATTCTCATATTTTCTATTTGTTATATTGGCTATTTAAAAATTAGAGTATTATTTAACTTCAAGACGATATTTGGTTTTGTTTGTTTGTTGTTTTGTTTGTCTGTTTTCGAACCCCAGGAGTTATGAGCATTAGCTCTTGCTTCCTTTGTGCAGTGGGATGTTTCTCCCAGCTTGCCTTCATGCCCAGGAGAATTCAGCTTTCGGCTTGGTGCAATGCCTATTGGAGAGGATGTGCATGTTACGCGACAAGCTGATAGTTTGCTTGGGTCACCCATTGTTTGTCTTTCCTCTGACGAGGCTCTTCCCAGACAGCGAGCTATTCCTCGTGTTTGAAGACCATTCCATTACCACCCTTCGTGTCCCTCGGTCCCAGAGTCTTCTGTACAAGTTGTGTTGGATAACGGTGATAGTCGAGTTAGACTCAAAGTGAATACACATTTCTAGACGAGGTATTGCTTTGTTAAACACGTCGAAATCTGGGAATTTATCTGTGCATTTCTCACGCACTCACCTCGTCCGCTTTGATGGCGTTACAATCCATCACCAGGCGAGGTCTATGTATTTTGACTATTTGACACTATGTAATTTGTCAAAAGAAGTAGGCAGAACACTCCTATCTCGGACGATGAGTTTCGTAGACGGCCCTTGGGTACTGAACCAAATTATCTCTGTATGAGCCGTATTGGGCAACGAAGTCAGTCGATTTGTGCTAGATTGCAATGTCTAAAGACAAGGACTTGCTTCCCGTCTACGTTACCCACAGCTTCCAGAATCTGTTTCTCAGCAATACTTTGCACATAAGTCCGGAACAAGTTCTCTAAACATGTGTTTAATGCTTTTCCTGTGTGAAATGGGTAGCTGCATTAAACGCTTTCTTTCATGACCAGGGGTACATGTTCAAGTTGGTGTATTTAATGATGATGTTCGTCCGTCGTGATCGACGATGACCAAAAACTCAACCATAATAATAATAACAATAAATAATAAAATAATAAAGTTAATAGTGCGTTTTTAAATGACTAGCAAGTCCAATGCGCGCACAAAATGTTCTTTTACAGAATTGACAACAATAGAAGGTATCTATCTGTGTGAGGTTGAGATGTTTTTTCTTTTCTACGTGTCCGCTTCTGTCTTGCAGTTTCTTGTCTGAATTCTTCTGCCGCTAGTGCTCCCGTTCTAATGCTGTAACGCCATGCTGCTCTATCCTGAGCGAGGCTCTCCCAAGCGCCTACGTCAATGTTAAGATGTTTCAAGGATGACTTGAGCGTGTCTTTGAAACGCTTTTTCTGTCCACCAGCTTTTCGAAATCCTGCCTTGAGTTCTCCATAATATATTTGTTTTGGCAATCGCGAGTTCTCCATACGCACAAGATGGCCTGCCCAGCGTGCCTGTGCCTTCATAAGTATTGTGTGGATGCTTATTGAGGTTGATTTTTCCAAGACCTCGTAGTCTGGTACTTTGTCCCACCAATGGATGTTTAGTAATTTACGTAGGCAGGTAAGATGGAAATGATTTAACTTTCTTGCATGTCTAGCATACACTGTCCACGTTTCGCAGGCGTATAGTAAGGTTGGTATAACAGCAGCATGATATACTTGTAGTTTGGTGGTTGTTCTTATACCTCTTCTGTCCCATACATTGTTGCGTAATCTGCCAAATACAGCACTAGCTTTTGCCAGTCTATTGTTAATTTAAATTGGGTGTATTTAATACCCAAGACATGACTCCTACTTTGAATGGGGTCTATTGTGGTCGGACGTGTGGCTTCTGTGTGTTCTCGAGCATGAACGGCACTTCCGCCAGTCGGTCTTGTGCCAGTCGTCTCAATTGTAGCTAAATTGCCACTATATAGATTCACATACTCAATGTGATATTTCACTAATGTCAGGATATGAGCGTAAGGACTACATGTTCTTTCCGACTTACTGCAGATGGTGTGCGTTGCGCTGCTTAATTATTCCGACGCTCTACAGGTTACGTTTGCCGAGCTGCAGTTTGCGTATGCCGCGCTGCAGCAAAAACAACGTGACGTGCTGCAGATTGTGTACGATTCTTACTACTATTCTCATCGTTTTATAGACATTATCTATGTTTTGCAAAGCCATTATTTCACTAGCAGATAATTCTAAGCCTGTATCCTACTTAAGTGAAAGTAACAACGATCTGAGCACTTCTGCAATGATTCAAATAGCTAGTTATTTTAACCGACACAATTCTTTCTGGTATTTTTTTAAACCACTAGAAAAACGCTTTCATGGGATTATAAAAGTGCTATTGACACGACTGGAAAATCGCTATTGACACGGAGGCTTGTTCACATAGCCGGTGATCACATCCCCCGGAAGTGTTCAACATCTCCTTCTTCCTGAATTCGAAAGGCCCCAGTTATCGATTGATTCTGTTCGGAGTTCAGACTTCGGCCTGTCAATAACTGGGGTCGATGGAGCCATTTTCCTCACTGCATAAATAGGGGGATCGTTTTCAAAGCTGCCATTATAGCTGGTGGGAACTATTGCGTTAATGTAGAGTTTTTCCTAACGTTATTTTCTCTTTTAACTTAAGCTTTCTTACGATTTTTCTAATTACATAAACTGTTCATTTCTTTTTTGTTTTGTTATTTTATTTTTACGTATTTTTCTGTGTCCCGTGATCACCTGCCTTGGACTTCAAGACTTCATTACTCATTTGGTGAATACAACTTTACGTGCGCGCCGATTCTTTGAGGGGCAGCGTACCTATGAGGTAACCAGAGTACATTGAATTCAAAACCATAAGCTTTTGCATATTATTTCAACTTCATACGCGTTAAACATTATACTGTGTGGCTCATAGTGCGTTTTATAGTTCTGTTAATCTGGTACTGGACCACTAATAGAATTTTCAGATTGTATGTTCTGCGAGGTTTGGGTGCCTGTATCACATATATAGTCTGAAGTACTTGACAGTTGATAACGTTGAAGGTTTGTTTCGCTGAAATGCTGAATCTACTCCTCTCCACTCTTATCGAAGATTATTTAATCTCACAAAATATGCCAGTAGCAGAAACCTAGTTAAGAAACCGAAAAAATAAAAAAAATAGGGGGAGAGAGGTGTCATAAAAATAGCTAACATAATTTTTGTTGGGAGGGGAGAGTGTTATTATTTTTTCCTGGAAAATCGCTGAGGGGTAGAGAGATTTAACTTCTGATGAGGTATTATTTCACCGTTCCTCAGGTAGGGCATATATATCCTTCTTTTCTGTTAATCGATTCTTAGTACCCTCTAAGCTATTCAATCCCCTCCCTGCAACACCTGAACTGGTAAAATGCAGTATTGACAGGTTTTTTTTTAAGATTCTTAGTACTTCTGCGTTCGTTCTCAAACTCCAGAAGATTAACAAAATGTAGATTACAGGTTCTCAAAGTGGTCGATTTGGACCCAAAAGGCTGGATTTCGACTTGCAGGGGTCCTTGTCAGCAAGAAATTAATTGAGGGTGCATGAGATGTAAATGGTGTGAACCTGTGAATGGACCCCATTTTAAATATAAATAAACCAAATCTTGGAGGATGTCCGACAAAAAGGAAGTGCTGCAGTAACCAGACAAATAGAGGTAAATACAAATAAGGTAAATAGGTTACTAGAAACTATCAATATAAAATTAGAAAATATAGAAAATAACAATAAAACAAAGAACAAATACAATTGTCGACGTGTCGGTCCAATTGGGACCTTTGTCAAGACAACAAAAACAGTTAAAAACACAAAACCATAACGAATATAAACAAAATGGATTTATCCCAGAGAAAATCAACAACCAGCAACAGCAGATCAAGCGCAACACAATTTGAACAAGTGCATATCGATGCGTTCAATAAGCCTATGTCTAAATTATGAAATACCAAAAGATGAAAGATGCAAAACTAAAGAAAGGGGACATGCCCCCCCCCCCCCCGTTCTTGACAGCGCTATTTGGTGTCCCCCTTTCTGTAGTTTTTTTAGTCCCCCTCTCTAACTTTGTTCAGGACTTGTGTGCAAAGTATTGCTGAGAAACAGATTCTGGAAGCTGTGGGTAACGTAGACGGGAAGCAAGTCCTTGTCTTTAGACATTGCAATCTAGCACAAATCGACTGACTTCGTTGCCCAATACGGCTCATACAGAGATAATTTGATTCAGTACCCAAAGGCCGTCTACGAAACTCATCGTCCGAGATAGAAGTGCTCTGCCTACTTCTTTGGGCAAATCACATAATGTCAAATAGTCAAACCACATTTGAAGCTCATATGTTTAGGTAAGTACAATATTAAGCAGGTGTTAATCTGTGGAAAACAATAAACTCAGCTAGTGGTCTACGGGTCACAATAGTTTGGGATTCACTGATGTAGATGAACCTGCAGTCCAGAAAACGGAATACATTGTCATGGTTTACAACATGACTGCGATATCTGCTTTTTCGATCTGTCACATCTGGCTTCAGCATGGCTAATCCTTTACAAGATGAGAAAGAAAACTCCATCCACAAAACTTCGGTAGTCTTATACGTGCCGCACGAGTGGTCCTTCTGCAAAGTGTGCTACAGAAACGCGTCCAATGCAAGAGTTAGACATCGGCCGCTCAAAGTAGCGTAACACTCTTTGCATTTGGATCAATCGTTTGGTAATCGCGTGCTTTGATATCGTTCACAGTGGATGGCAAGCCTAATTCTCTCTTAGTTATCATGTTTAGAAATAAATAGCAGAAATTTGGAGGCATCATACTAACAGCTGAAACGCTTGTTCACTTAATTTATATATGTCATCATTGACTTTAAGCTCGTAGATTCAGAGAGTTGGGTTCGAGTTGTTCAAATCCCTCTTTTATGTTTGTATAACATCACAATTAGTACTATCAAACAATTAAGTAGCATGCTGCGCGGCGTAGATGATCATGCTTCTCCACAACTCTGCCTCTTAATAATAAGTTCAGTTGGTGACATTCTCACGTGGCACAGAGACGACCCATTCAGCAACTTCTCTGTTTGTCTTCTTATGGCTCTTCTCCTCTTGATCTTTCCGGTAGTTACTAAATGTTCAAGTTTTGCTCGTTTCATCATATGCTCTTAAAAAACTTCACTGTCTGCTTTTAAGTTTTTCTATAATTTATCTTCTTACACCAGCATCTACATAACTCAGTTGCATATAGTATATGAGGTCGACCTCTGTACTAATTTTCTTGGCTGTCCATTGAATTATCATCATTCTTCTCAAAAAGCACATCTCTGTAGCTTCCGGCTCTCTAGAAACAGTTTTTTTAAACTATCCATGCTTCATATCCAAAAATAAGAATTGGTTCCATATGGCATCGTAGCACTCGAATTAGTATTGTCTAAATTGGTAGCATATCTTATCCAGGACGTAGCTATCAACCCAGCATTTGTTGGCTGTGGTGATTTTCTAGGCAATATAAATACGTTCAGTAGGTTGCCATTGCTTTCTGAACGGTCCGGATGCACAATTGCCAGTGGTGAGGATCGAGCTCGGTACCTTTGCCGTCACAGACGAGCTCTGTACCACTTCGCCACAGAGCCGAATTAGTGTACTCACTGATAATCAAAGCTTTAGAAAACGTAAAACCACAAAAATACAGCAAACCTCCCTTCTTTCTGTAAGCAGTTATAAGGCTGTTGAATTCTATACTAATGTATAGAATATATATATATATATATATACTATATCTTTTATACGTGAGCTGCAAAATTCACAAAACAAATAGATGCTCTCTCTATAAGGTATGAACATCAATTTGAAAATACGAAATGTATGTGGGAAAATTGAGTGTAAAAAAAAAAAATCAGCCGCCAAGGAAATTGGTGTGGGAAGGTTAAACTACAAATTCAACAATAATTTAAAATCTATACCTTGTGAAGGTTTTGTTTCTATTATCTTATTAAATTTCTGTTTGTTTTATTTTGTTTATATTTCATTTTGTTTTTCAATTTTCTGTTATCTGCTGAAGATGATAATCACAGAGTTTTAGCAGTTAGATTTTTTTTAACATAGTCTTACATTCAGATTCAATACTGGTATCGAGTTCGATAGAACCAGTTAAATATATTCAATCATTCATTTTCCTTTTGCGTTGAAGTTAGCGCATAGGGAAGAGGTCAAATCTCTCCAATTCTGTATGTTCAAATTTATTCTGTGCAGTTCTTGAATAGTGTGGATATTGATTGTTTTACTTTCTCTAAGTATTGTTCTGAGTGTTTATTTTGGTTTACCCCTAGCTTTTTTGCCTGTAGGTATCCATTCAAGGGATTGGTGGTGTATTCTGTTGATATCTGCGCGTAGGACATGCCCGATGTAGGACCAACGGCGTTATCTGATAACATCTGTGATGAAATTGGGATGTGTCTCTTCTCTGATTTTATCATTCGATTTGAATTCACTCCAATGGGTGTTAGTAATCCTACGAAGACGTTTGTTTTCGAAACTCAGTAATTTCTTTTCTGAAGATAAAGAACTTTTCCAACTCTCACATCCATAGTTATATATATGCATATATGTATATATACTATAGACGTTCATATGGCCGAGGCAAATGTAATATGGAGATGGACCGGAAGGATTGAAACTAAGTCAGATCTTTCAGCCCCTCCAGTCCATCTCCCACATTGCATTTTACTCAGCCATGTGAACGTCTATAGTTTTGTTCTTACTTATTGTTTTCTGTTGTTTATGTAGTTATGTTAAAAGCCTTTTGATCGAAACATCGATTTGTGTGTGCAGTTATGTGTGTTTCCAGTGATTATCAAAACTTCATTACCCTGTTCCTGCCTTTACATATTGGATCTCTAGAGGATGACGTTATATCCAAAAATATATGTATAATCTAGGGCCTTACAACAAAGAAGAATCAAACTATATGTGCGTGCGCAAAATTGTGTAACAAATTCTGCTGTTTTTACAGCCTACCCACTTTAATTATAGCACTCACTGAAATTTCAACTCAACGAAAAACTGTAATGCTAGCATAAGTTATATTATAAATAAGTGTGGCTTCAGGCTTAGGTTAATATTGTCACGAAGATGTGGAATTCGAGGGAGGGGTGAAGAGAGAAAAATGAGGGGAGCTTAATGGAGCGGATTTATATCTGGAATGGAGGCAAAGATTGTGGATTTTCAAAGGAAAATCATAAAATAGATTTGGGAATAATTACTGTTTGCCTTTATATGAAAGAAATACATTTAAAATGAATATAAAAAAGCGTTGCTGCTTTTCTGGTGTGGATTTACAAAAGAATTTGACGCATTTCAAGGACGCACTCAAAAAATTAACAACGTAAAGAAGAAAAATAAGGAATGAAAATTGAATTTATAGAAAAAGGAAATAAAAAATGAGACACATCAAAGATGGCCACATAAAAAGTCATGACTCGCTGCTTGCTGAGAATATGTGAGTGTGTGTATGCGTGCACATTGGATATAGTGTGTACATTCATGCACACGGAGATTAGAGTACACAGTACACTCAGGTGAATGAAGTGCACAGAAAGAGGACTTCTGATGAATGTCTTCCTACTCGATGTCAGGTAGACCTGACCAATCTTAGTTTTCAGCCTCTGTTGTATGGACTAAGCCCCATCTCAACTTCAAGACGTTGGCCTCTATGAGGAATAGTTTGATAATATATAGTATCTCGGTGTTAGTAAAATAATAAAAAGAAGAAAAATAGTGGTCTATATACACATAAAATTTCACCAGTACAACAAACATTTCAATAAAAATAGTAGTCTGTCTACACATAATTTTCACTAGTATAACAAACATTCCAAGAAAAATAGTGGTCTTTCTACACATAATTTTCACCAGTATAACAAACATTCCAAGAAAAATAGTGGTCTTTCTACACATAATTTTCACCAGTATAACAAACATTCCAAGAAAAATAGTGGTCTTTCTACACATAATTTTCACCAGTATAACAAACATTCCAAGAAAAATAGTGGTCTTTCTACACATAATTTTCACTAGTATAACAAACATTCCAAGAAAAATAGTGGTCTTTCTACACATAATAATCACCAGTATAACAAACATTCCAAGAAAAATAGTGGTCTTTCTACATATAATTTTCACCAGTATAACAAACATTTCAAGAAAACTCGTAGGAATGTAAATAAAAAACTCCATTTGATGCTTATTTATACAATTAACCAGTTTTGTGACGTCAGAAATTCCGTATCATAGCCTTGTCTATCTATAAAACCGTCGTTTCATTCAGAGTGGGCTCTGTTTCATTCAGAGTGTAACCCATATAGACTGTAAGCCCCATAGGGATTACAATATTTTGCTGGATGGCCACGAACAACGTAGGGGGGGGGGGGAAATGTTATTTATGGAGGAGAGAGGGGAGGCACAGAACCGTCAAAAGAGGGATATTGAAAAGTAATTACCTGAAATTATTTGGAAGACAATAAATAAGATAAATAAAAAAGTAATTAATAAGACAAATAATAAGGTTATAAATACGAAAAAAATAATATAAATGATGAGGTTAAATAATGTAAAATAATATGATAAAATATTAAATAATAATGTAAATGATGTAATGAATAATAAGATGATAAATGAGGTTAATAGTAAGATAAACAGTGTCAATGATAATATAAATAATAAGATATTAACAATACGACTTGATGTTGAATATATATTTTTCAAGATCCTAGGAGACCTCGGAAAATAATGTTATCTTGAAAAGGGGGCACTAGCAAAACATTTGAGAACCACTGAAGTCTACAACGTTTGTGTATTTTTAATATATCATTTTTCAGTGCAAAAAGAAGAATATTACTCTAGGACAGTGGTTCTCAACTTGTGAGTCGAGACCCCTTTTGTGGTCGAACGGCCCTTTCACATGGGTTTTCTAAGATCATCAGAAAACACATATTATGAAGTAGCAACGACAATAACTGTATGGTTGGGGAGTCACTACAACATGAGAAATTGTATTGAAGGGTCGTGACATTAGGAAGGTTGAAAACCGCTGTTCTAGAGAAGTGCATGTATTAGACAACTTGTTTAAGTTTGTTAGTTAGTCGTCGGATCATCATCACTGCAAACTGGACACTTCCATAGTTGCTCCGATATCTCCTTGAGTGTATCCACTATTACACTTCTGCTAAAAGTATCGGTCCTATGCTGGCCGACCACCACCCCTCAGCGCCCTCCAAAACGCTCACCCCAAGCAACACCGCACTTCAATCCCTGATCTTCAATCCCAGCCACCGAAAAGGAACCATCATCCACACCAGTCTCACTCTCGCGTGCTATATCTCCGAAGGAACCCAAAACGCCAGCGCAATCCATCGCCCCGTGCGACAATCGCGCATGATGCCAGTTGATCCGCTCTTTCATTGCCTCGAACCCCCACATGTCCCGGCACGAAAATAAATGTAACCACTTTCAGGCTCGCTTTTCTCAAGTTTGTTTAAGTTTGATCTTGAACCATATTTGGGCTTGGAACTCGTGGACAGTACAATCTTAATATTATAAACCAGCTTGTAATTTAAAGTACGTTAACCATTGACATCAGATTCATATTACAATTTGTGTATGCTTTGAACAACATTATTTATCTTTGTTGCACATGTCAGTTGTACGTTTGAACGGTTAATACATCAAAACTATGTAGTTTAGTGAACGCCATGTGAAACTTGGACATCAAAAGAAATATCGGTTTCTGAATTACTGGAAACATTCATAAACCACACACAATTCC